>APFE031277026.1:27617-51643 GCA_000404065.3 Pinus taeda | reverse complement strand
CATTAGTGAGGTTATCTTAGTGATGGGAGCTCGACAAATTGAGCTAACCCTCGCGGCTATAACTTGTTAGTTTCATATATTGTACATATTGTACATATTTTTTTTCTTTGATTATTTTACATGTTGTATATAGTTTCATTTTTTTTTTCAACATACTAGTTTACTATATATCAATATAGCCAGTACACTAAGGGAATTAAGCATTGGGCTTTGTCCATTATCTCACCCCTAGCGTGAGATTCGAGGGAGTTGTCATGAAAGCATAAAAAAACTTCACTAATTAAGATAAGAGGAATGAAAATAACCACTAAGAGGGCCAGGTTATGGATTCGCCCCCCCAAACCTCTCTAAGAGATAAGATTAGGTTTAAGTCCCCCCTATGATGATATTTTCTCTTGATAATGTAGTATAAACAAAAAGTACTTCCTAGTAAGGGATTTGGTTCAAGTAAGGACCATAATTGTGAAGGAATAATATTTCGATTCCAAGCTCATTTGTCCCCAATTGAATATAAATAGTGGAGTTATAGATTAAAGAATCCAACACCCTAAACTTTAGGCTCCATCTAGTGGTAAGCCCACTAGAGAGCCTCATTGCATCTAATGTAGTAAAATACCATCTCATCAACCAAGGCTCTACAACCCCTCTCAGTTTGGTCCCTTCAACCATAGTTTCTTGCAAGTGAATCATTTCAGGAATATGAGATTTAATTGGTTGTTTTAGCGCTATAGTTTTCCAAATGCCTCCCACCTGTTTGGCATTGAAGTAGAGGGTAATCATGTCTAAGGGATTTTAAGGGCTAACATTGGTCTAAGGGCCTTAAAAATCATAGCCTATTTCTCTGTGGTAAAGAAATATTTTTGTTGGGATTTTAATAAATGGGACTTTTTCCAAATAGAGTTGGAAATAATCATATATAAAGAAAACCCTCCTTGAAATGCGGAAGCCTCTGAGGGCCTAGAACAAGGTCATGATACACATGGGTTTTGAGGGGGAGGAACCTTATCTATACTTTTTGACATAGGTATAGAGACCTCCATGCCATTATAACCATCTAGGGATCCTAGGAAACCATGAGGATTAATATGATTGGAGAGCGAAAAACCACCATGTGGGAGGGGAGAATAGGAAGAAAAAGGGTTGGGAGATAGAATCTACCAATGTACAACCAATTAAGCATATGGCCACTACATAGGGATCAAAAATTTTAGGGGAGAGGAAGGCATGGGGAGGTAGGTCATGTGGGTGAACCACTGTGTCAATTAGTAGGGGAGCATCTAAAATTTCCATTAGAGAGCAAGTACAGGATCCAAAGACAAGGAGAACAATTGAATTATGAATAGATGAAATATCAGGGTGACATGAAAAATTTAGTGGAGATATATTACCGTGAGAAGATGT
Source organism: Pinus taeda (assembly GCA_000404065.3). Taxonomy (NCBI): domain Eukaryota; kingdom Viridiplantae; phylum Streptophyta; class Pinopsida; order Pinales; family Pinaceae; genus Pinus; species Pinus taeda. The sequence goes on along the minus strand of APFE031277026.1, from coordinate 50,242 downwards.
CATGCCATCATTTGTCCCTAGATGAAGCTCCTTAATTGTAGGAGGCTCTAATTCAGTGAGAACCATTGTAGAGGGATCTTTTCCATTCATTGGAACATTCGAGCTTGAGATTCCTTGTTCTTTTTTCTCCATGTTTTTTAATCAACTGGAAACTGATCCAAATTTTGTGCAATGAATATACAGATGAACCATCACATGTGTTGTAATCTAGCAAAAAGTAAGCATCAACTAAAGTTATAGGAAGGAACAACAAGTAAACTACATAATTATATGCAATACAAGGAAGAGTAAAGAGACATAAAATAGTGGAGAACCAACAAATCATCTCATGAATTAAGATATCATCAACAACAAATCTAACTTGTACATAGAGTTGAGTACATTCATATATATACATACATACATATACATACATACATACATACATACATACATACATACATACATACATCCATCCATACACACACACACACACACACACACACACACACACACACACACATATATATATATGAATTTAAATTTCTCAACTGACTTAACCAAATTGACTTAGTCATTTGACTTGACTAGAAAGTTAGTCGACTTACAATACATTATTTAGTGCGTCAACTTGACTGGGATAGTCGAATGAACCCTCCAACATCTCCCCCACCCTCAATACTGACAAAGTCTATCACCCAAATCTCAAATGGTATCATTAGGTTTATGAAATGGAATGACATTTGACTTCTCAAAAGTGTTCAACCTTTTCTTTAACAAATATCACAACTTGAGTTTGACAACCTTGGAACAAGGTCAACCACCATAATCCAACTTGTATAAATTTCCTTGTTGTTCTATCCCCTTGATAGTGTCCACCAAAACCTCCTTTGTGAGCTTCACCTATGATAGATTAACTCTCATGTTCTAAAATACACGTTCAAAGTATCTCGTTTGTTCCCATTTTGTATAATTCACCATTTATTAATGAAAATGGTGCTACTTCGATTATTAATTTTTTTTTTTTGGATAATCCATCAGGTGCTTTCCCTATATGAAATAACTAAGAAATTTTTGCAAATTTTGTACGAATTGCTTTGACTTTGAATAAGTATGCATCAGGTAAGTCATCATCTATTTCTGTCGAATCCTCCCCAATCTCTAGTCAGGATAAATGCTTAGGCATGGCATTGTTCTTACCTAATTAGACTATTAATTCAAATTTGAACTCATGGATTAACAATCACCATCAACAAATTCGACCCTCATGGATTGATTTATTAAAAAGTTACCTTAGGGATTGATGGAATATAAAAAATATGAAAGGATCTGCTAGAAGGTAGTGGAAAAGTTTTTGGAGAGCAGAGATCATGGCAAGTGCCTCTCTTTCCATAATTTAATAATTTTGTTTAGCTTTATTTGGTTTCCAACTGGAATAGACATTTAGATGGTATACAACATCACGACCGGATTGTGCTAGTATAGTCTTGAATATGGTGTTCAATGTGTTGACATGTACATTGAATTTCTTTGACTAGTTAAGGAATTTTTCTATAGGAGCTTCAATCAAATTTCTTTTAGTAGTTGGAAAGACTCATCACATTATTTATTCCAAAATGATCTTGATCTACTTTTGGTTAAAAGGGGGTTTAAATAAAGGATCACTTCAATTTTTTCCATATCAACTTTGATCCCATTGTAGGAAATTGCAAGCCCCAACAATATTCCTATTAGAGTAGCAAAGATACATTTCTTAATATTGAGAGACGATTGAATTTGTCTACATATTTCTAACATGAGTCTTAACAATTGGATATGATATTTTAACAATGTATACAATCCAATCATCAAAGTATACTGCCATCATCTTGTCAATATATTCCTGAAATGCCTTGACTATTATTATAGAGAAAATTGTTGGTGCATTTTTCAAATCGAAAGGCATTACTCTATGTGAAAAAGAGCTAAATTTTGTAGCAAATGTAGTTTTTTCTTGGTCTTCTTTTGCAATGGGTACTTATTTGTACCATAAGAAACGTTCTATGAGTGAGTAACATTCAATATGTGCCACCTCTTTTATAATCTCATCTACAAAGAAGGGTGGGAATGGATTTGTTTCTATCAATTTATTCAGACTGTGAAAATCCACATAAATTTTGAATTTGGTTGGGTCATGTTTCTTGGGTTCCATGACCATGGAAATTTCCATTCATATTTTTCAATAGGATAGATAATGTCGGAAGCCAACATCCCTTCTATCTCTTTTTGCATTATCGACTTATATTTGTGAGCCAGTTTGTATGGTCTCTTCTTCATTTGCTTGGCTCCTAGAATGAAGTTGAGTTTCATCTCCCCCATTTCTTTTACAATTCTCTTTATATATTTATAGTCCAACTTTAGGCTTTTGTGATCCACATATTGATTACTAAGAAATTTTTTCGATGACAATCATATCAGAAATAATTTTTCGATGTGTTTCAAACCATCCAATGTGGTTCATTGTCAGTATAAGATGGAGAATCAGATATTGGCATCAGATTAAATAGATAGAGTGTGATGTATATAGTGTGATGCTAGAATTAATTGTCTCTAAATCACACTCTCTCTATTTAATCTGATGCCAAGATATGATTCTCCATCTTGTCGTGATGATGAACCACACTTGATGGTTTGAAACGCGTTGACAAATTATTTCTGATGTGATTATCATCGAAAAAAATTCTTAGTAATATTTATAGTCACAGGAAAGTAAGTCTTGATACTCTTAAGTCATTCAATATATTATTTCATTTGTTTTCTTGACCAATAATCTCCAATATAGGTTATTTTTGGTTGGTTGTCCTTTGAAATATAGACTTCTTTAATTTGAATTTCTGCATCCATCCAGTTGGGAGCTTTTGACTCATCAAGTCTCTAGTCCCTAGTTTTTATTTCCTGATAAATGGGTGGACAATCTAGTTTATAAATTTTTTCACATTCCTCAATATTGACTTTAAATAGTGATTTAACACTTTTTAATATTCTCTAGATGGTCCTTTTTCAAAGGAAGCTTTGGATTGGAGTATGGACATTCTCGATTTCCAAGCGACTAGCTAAATTCAGATTTGATGACCATGATACATAATTACATAAAGAAGTCAACAAGGCATTGTTTGTTGTTCCTCCTTTTTCTTTTTGTTCCATAGGAGACTCTATTTTGAGAAGTTCTTTAATTTGATGAGTTGTCTCAACTAGTTCTTTCTTCCCTATTTAAAATTCAAAATGTTTAATAAAACTATCTTTAAATTGATCCATTAAAGTGAATGACCCAAGATTCTTCAATATTATACCATTTGTTTGGAAATTCATCGAGAGTGTTAAGAAACATATTGGCCATACTCTCTCATCCCTGTGTTGAAATGTATAGCTTGGGAGGTATTCCACAAGCCTAGATTTGAGGTTTGTGAGAATATTTGTCACAAAAGGGGTTTTTGAGCAAAATAACCAAGTGAAGGGGATTTAGACCCATATGGGGTTTAAAATTATAAGACAAAAATTAAAATTAAATCCTAAGTCTAAGTGTAAAATTCCTCTAAGATCTAGAGGGTTCCTAACAAGGCTTAGAGTAAAGCTATTTAAGAAGGCCTAAGGCTAGGCTAGATATCATCAAGTGAGAGGAGGTTATTTAATCAAGTAGGTTTGCAAGGAATGTAGCTCCAAGAGAGGCAAAGCTTTTAGGCCAAGGAAGGCTACAAGTAAGGCCACGTATTCCATTGATACACATTCACTCAAGATAAGAATCAAGTAAGAAATGGTCACAATCCTTTGGACTTCCACTTTACTATACATTTTCGAATAAGAATTACATAATCCACAAAATGATGTGGCATAGGATAACTCATGACATGACATGACATGACATTGATGACATGGAAATGCCAAGCCATTCTTCTTGATTTTTGTTGTATGTCTTCTTGAGATGATCTCTTTTCCACCTCCATATGGCTTACAGATGAGGATTCTTCAATGTTATCAGGTTTTTAACTTTGGTCACAAAATGGTGTCCCTTTTCTTTCTCCTGATCAGTCAACTTGCTTCTTTAGCTACAAAGGTATATTATAGCATGTTCTCCTTCTTCATCTCCTTCTTCATCATCCTCTCATAGTATGATAGAGTACTTGCATTTACAATTCACTCATGATAAGATGACATTAGTCTGATAAACCCCTAGTATATGATGTTGCATGATGATCCACTGAATGAGCCAGAATCAGGTGGTGGGCTGAGGTAGAGGCTCAGTGACTGTGCAATTGCACAACTCAAGTAGTCAAGGATAAGGTATGAGCCTTGAGATTTTGTAATGCATAGTCCAGGTTGGATTGGGCTTCATGGTTGCGCAGTTGAGGAGCTCAAGGAGCCAAGTTGAGGGCTTTATGACCAAATTTTCCCACTACCATGGAATTCATATATGTGGAGGCAACTGATGGAAGACTTAATGGAACTGAAGGAATTTCGTTGGTCAGCATTCCAAAGGGGATAAAACCAGTGCTAGAGGAAAAAGCTTGGGTGCCCCCACTCGAAGATGGAATGGAGGTAGAGCCAAATATTGCAGTGCTATGAGTAACGAAAGGTATGGAAATTGTTCCTCCTCCTTGTACTAATATAGGAGTTTGCATACTAGTAGCACTCATGGTGGAAGCCATGCTCCCAATAGTGTTCATCGAAGGAAAAGATCAAAATAGACTTGGGCTCAAAGGCTTGTTGGTCAGAGTCCTGACGTATAATAAAACGTCTGGCTGATTGAGAGGAAGAGGAGAATTAGGAGTCAAAGAAGACTCAGGAAGCTCTTCAACCTCAATAACATCTTCTGACTAGAAGAGGGCTCTAGAAAGGACTGGAGTGTTCCTCTCCAACTCTCTACTTATACCAGGTCTATTATGTGAATCAATAAATCCAACTGGAGGATCAATCTTCGATGCATCTGTTGCCACTGGTTGGAAATCACTGGTAAAATTGCTCCTATGCCTTTGAGGAGAAGGCTTAACACTCATAGGTGAAATCCCATGAAGCCTACTAGACTGGTGAACTGGTTGATCAGCCACTTTTAATTATTTTTAAGAGAACTAATTAAAGACTCAAAAAATTTATAAAGCTAGGCCAACTAGGAGCAAAGAGAACTCTGTAAAAAGTCCCTAAAGATACATTCAATCAAACTACTTCCAAGTATTTATGCTCTGGGTGATGAGGACTGGACACCAAAATACAAGAAAGTGAAAATGAAAGATCTTTCAAAAATAGTTTGGGGTAATGATGGCCCAAGCCTACTAGCAAAGGTAATAAAAATAGTTACCTTGACCTCCAGACAACAACCTTTGTTGGTGGAAGCACCCAAGCTTTGCAAGGGTACCCTCCAGAATTATTGATGAATTTGATGCAACGTCTACCTCAGGTGCCATGGGATTCCCCTTCCTAGCCACCTATGTGATCCCTAGGAACGACAACTTTGGGCACCAATTCATATCAAAAGTCGGGCATAATAGTATCGAGGTGGTATCCAACAAGTAGGAGAGGTGTATCTCTCTTCCTTGTCTTCAATCTCCCTCACGCTTGACTCCCAGTCATGGAGCTTTCCCGATATTTCTAATGACGTTGGGTTTCACTCATTATTCAACTTCTATGTTTGATAGTTTGAGTGGCATTGGAGAGTTAAATCTCCACTCACCTATTCCAAGGCCCTAAAGAACTTAAACTTGTTGGTGTTGTTAATGACAAATTAAAAAGTTCTAGTTCTTTTTATTAAATCGCTTGATTTTAGAGGGTTTTTCTTTAATTTAAAGGTATAACGAGAGTGAAACTTATGATGTTTTCGATGCAAAAGAAACCAATAGAAACTTAACTATATGCATGCGGTTATTTTATTTCGATGAAAAGGGGATTTTTTTATTTTTTTATTTTTAATTTTTTTTTCGGAAACACTCCACACTCTCAAAATCTAAAAAGACTAAGAATTTGTATGATGCAAACTAACCTAATGCAAATTTAAATGATGTTGCAAGATCCTGTGAACACTCATATGATAAGAAAATGTGCTTCTTATAAGATTAATAAGCCAACTTGACAATAAAGAGGGAAAAATTTAATAACAAATTTACCTCAAAACCAAGAAAAACAAATTGAAAAAGTTCACAATTGCTAAAATACAAAACAAAAGAAACCAAATAACCAAAAGCTTGGAAAGAAAAAGAAAGGCAAAAGCTATGTTTTTGTCTTTTTCTTTTAAAAACCCAAAGAAATTTTTGGGGTCACAAAAAGAACTACTAAATTTCAAAGATTAAGAAACAAGCAGAAAGAGTCCTTAAACTTTGCAAGTTATAAAATTCATTAATAAAATGAAACTTGAAATGAGAAGGACTACAAACTTGTACAAACTGATCTAAATAGTAGTAGAATACTTCAGCAAACCGATAAAATTTCAAGAAAGACTCTCAAGAATGCCAAAGAGACACTCAAAAATCATGAAAAATAAAAAGGTCAACCAAAAGGGAAAGCAAAGCAAAGCAATTTGAAATTTGGGTTATAAATGAAATTGAAACCAATTTCTTACTATGGAAAGCCAGAACATCCAAGAACTTCAGAGAGAAGCCTTGAACCCAAGACATAAACCAAAACCTTACTAAAAAAGGAATCATAGGGCAACTAGATTTTTCACTGAGAAGGAGATTCGAAATTGAAAACTTGTAAGAGAACAGAGTTCTCCAGGCAGTGGATGACTAGAAAATAACAGAAGTCATGAGGCAACAAACTTAATTGGGAAAAATATTTTGAACAAACAATTCAAAATTATGTATACGCAACTGTGTAAAGACACAAAGTCTCTTGTGTTTCAAACACAGGAAACTCACGTATACGGGAGTCTATTTGAGGAAACAAGCGTGTATACATGACTGTATCCCAAGAAAAACGTGTATAAAAAGCTCAATCAAGAAAAAAAGAAATCAAGGCCTGATCCAAAAGATTAGACTTTATGCCTAGGAAGCTAATAAGTCAATGACACTGTAAAAACAAGAAATCAAGAAAACAAACCCTGATTAAGAACAAACAACCCAAACTAGGAAAAACAAGAATATTTTCCCCAATGGAATCACCAATTCTGTTGCGGGTGGAAACACCCTAGGGTATTTCATTGAAAACCCCAACAGAGCAGAGGGCATATAGCAGAAAGAAATGTGTAGACAAACAGTCTAAATGCTTAAACTACTGAAGTTGGAAGAGGTGGTATTACCTGGAGGTCCTACGTTTAGGGTTGATCCCATAGGGTCCAAACCCTCTGCTCCTTCCGATGCCTTTAGAACCTATAACTTATCCAAGAAAAGCATATACAACAGCAGTAATAGAAAGCATGTTCATGATATATGTGTTAGATCATATAAGCCAATGAGAAATTGAACATTAATATAAGATTTATAAGCAAATCACAACATGAATCAATGCATAAACACAATAAATATCAAGAACATAACAACATTTCTTTATTGGTGTAAGCTAAATGAAAGGTGGAAGAGCAGGAGGCACAGGGGTTTCTTCAGTCTCGATCAAGGATCAATCAACTATAATATCAATATCGCATCTCTTCTCCCTTTAGGCCTTCCCATGGAGGTTTATTTATACTTCTCCAAATTATTTTTTTTAGTTGGGAAATAGTTGGGCCATGGGCTATAGTAGGTGAGTAATAGGTAAAACCCATAAACTTCGCTTGAATTTAAGGAGATTATTTATTTTTTAGTGTTTTAACACATGTACACCAGTTGGGTATATACTGACCCACGTGTACATGCTTTTAACACAAGGAAATGTAGCGTATGGGAAGTAAAACGCATTTTTTTATAATTTGGACCAGGTCTGGAAAGGAAGGGTTGCCGTAGGCCATAACCAGAGCATAAAATCTACCAAGAGTGGTAAATGGTGCTATAACAGATGGGGATTGGGATCAATATCAAGAGGAATCACATCAGAGAGACAAGAATCAAAGAACACTAAATCATGCCATATAGAAGCCTGATCACAACAAGTCATGCATACTCATAAAGGAAAGACTAGTTAGATACACACATATGAAAATTTTAAAGAATCATATAATCATTCGACTAGCACAAAACTGTCCCGATAAGTATTATTCATCATTAATCTATGCAACAACATCATTAAATCGGGATCGAGAGCCTCATTTCCATGGTACAGACTCACAAGATAGATCAATATATAATCATATAAAATAGCAGAAAAAGAGAGGATCTACTAGCTCTGCAACAATATTCTAATATTCTCCCCTTATCTTCCTTCTCACTTGTCCTTCCTTACCTTTATACGACATCCTAGACTACTAGTCTTTCTCAGGGCCTATGACTTCTTCCTTGCTTGTTTGTTCCAATTGCTCGATCGTCATTGTTCTTTTCCTACTCGGTTGTGGATTCTTCTTTCCATTGTTCCTCCGCAACTGTCAGTCCTTAGTGAGTTCCTTCCTCTTTCTCGATTATCTCTCCCACAAATTTCCAATGGCTATCTTTGCCAATTTTCATCAACCTTCTACCTTATCACCAAAAACCGTTAGTTCCTAAAAAAAGGCTCCAACAAGCCCTCACAATAGTTCATTGACTCGTTCCCAAATTAATCCTTCAGCAACATTGTTGGTCTTGTTGATGCTCCTACTGCTAGTGATTTTGTTTTTTTGCTAGAGCTTCTGCTGGTGCTTATGCTTCTACTTCTTGCATTACTTCCCCCTATTTGGTTTCTTCAAATGAAGGCCCCAACTCAAGGACAAAGGTGATGAACGCTTGTCTAAATTGATTATATGCATTAAGTGCTTCCTTCCATGTGCCTGTGAATGCAATTTCTTAGCCGAGGAACTGAGTTGTAGTATCAAACGTAGGTTGGGCCAGTTGTGTTATCAACAGAGAATTCCACTACCTATTTGTGTCATCGCTAAGCTATTGAAGTGTTTCTAAATGTGCTTGCACCAGAGGTCCCAAAGTATTTGCTTGGTTTGGCTAACTCATCTTCAATCTATTGAATTTGGGCCTCGAGAGTGTTTACCTCTACTAGGATCTCCTTCTGCAGGTTCTTGTCCTTAGTTCTCCTGGCCTTACTAAATAGTTGTTTGACATAGCTATGGAGGGGGTAGACAAGTTTGTTATTTTTCACTAGGCAGCCTGACCAATTGTGAATCTGTTTTAGGAGGGTGTGGGCTTCCCCCAAACCATTTATGATGGAGTCTTTGAGGGTGGTTACATCTTCCTTTTTTTGTTAGATCTCAGTTGCATATGTTGTGGCCGGGTCTCACAACACCCTTTGTGTGGCAACAAGGGTCTACTTGAGCTCATGGTTGGCTGAAATTAAATCGTAAAATGCTGTCTGGATGTGGTTGCAGCATTCAACAAGTGTACAAAGCTAAGAGGTCCTCCAGGGCATTAAGCACGACATTGGAGACTAAAGGCCATAGTACCTAGAATTTTTCTATGATATTTTCTAGCTGACTCTGAAGATGATTTTTTTCCTAGCATAATTGATCATGTTCTAGAATAAGTGTAAGAATTTGTTGTTACTATTGTTCATTCTCAGTCATCAAATCATTGTGCAACGCCTCTGCTCGGCATGCGACTAACTAAATAAAATTAAATAACTAGGCTGGGGACTAGTCCTAGACATCATCTTGGACTATGGTGGATGGTTTTGGATACTGAATTTGCAATGGCTTCCCATTGGTGATGAACTTCTTTGAATGTATGTGAGGTGATGTATCCTACTGTGAAGGTACAATCGATGGTGGACTAGCGTGGATGGAAACAGGGAGGAATGAAATTGAAGGACAAGGGTGAAGGGGAAATGATATTGGATGGATAGTAGTGATGAGGGGCTCAATAATTATCAGTCCGGTGATTGTTAGTGGACCAAACTAAAACAATAAATACAACATGGATGTGGGGGTGAATTTTGTGCTGGTAACTGCCATGATGTACTGGATAATAGAGTCAACCTCCATTTCCATTTCTATTCCTAGTAGTCTTCCAGAGGGTATGGTGTTTGAAATGGTGGTGGACGTGGAAGTTGTGTGTGGTGATTTATTTTACGATCTAGGTGACACAACGGAAGTGGAGGGTAGAGTTTCTTCAATAAGGGGGGATGTTGCTTGTGCTTGGCGTTCTTCAAGAGTAAGATCGACAACTTGGTTGGTGGGGGTTTTTTTCTTTGTTTTGAACCCAACTGGAGGTTTTATAGCCATTAGCTGTCCAACTTTTGGGATTAATGATTTAGACTGGGAACGGGGCCCTACAACCAGAAGTATAGCAACTGGGGGAGTTCTAACCACAGATTCATGTCATAATTTAGAAAAATTAGGGAACAAACCTATTGAGACCCCGATGTTGACCATAGTTTCCTTAATCACATGTATTTGTATCTCAAGTCTCTTGATGATGGGTTGTAGATCTTCTTTAGCCAACCACTTCCTTGAATCTGTAGGTGTCTCTTTGGGTAGTGGATAGGGCACCATCCCTCCAAAGAAATATATGTTCTTTCTTTCGCGAACCTCCCCTGTAATTCCTGGCCACGGGATGGCCTCTGTATGGAACGCTTCTTCAGTCAGCATAAACTTTTGAGGTCTCATCTAGAATATGTGAGAATGGACACAGTGCAGCCTTATCTAGGTGTTGTCATGACTAATACTAAACCATACTTCTGACGAATAATCATCAAGAAAAATATTTGTGATCCTTTACATAACCTTAACAACCTCCATCATTTTCATGTACCATCCGATGAAGGAAGCCTCATTGATCTCCTTGCTACTTGGGTCCCCCAAGGTTCTCCAGGGTGTGTACTTGAGAGAAAGAGGTTGGTATTCTCTGATAGGAACCAACTCTTGACCCTCTGGTGGGAACTATTTCCACATAGCCATAGCAATGATAAGGTATCCATAAATGAAGTGGGTCACTCTCTTGCAAATTTCATCGCATGCCTAGAATAATTATTGAAGTAGGAAACTACACCAGTTCAATTGTTGACCCTATACACAGTAATACATAACTAAAATAGTATCAAGCATGCACTCATTCTTTGAAAAATGGCACATGAGCTTCCATGCAATGATATGGCATGCGAACTTGATATTGGGGGTGTTGATTGGCTTTATGAGAGTGCCCTTTCCTACTCTCTCGGTGTCATACCTATTGTAGTAATTGTCATTTTCGATCTTCTTCGCCTCCTTGGAGGATTCCTGGAATGCAGTGGATACAACATTTTCAGCTAGTGATAAGCCTGTGAGCCTCTAGATGTCAACAATGTGAATTGGATGTAGGTTTTAACCTCGTACAAAAATTACCTGCATACGAATTCTTAAACACAAAAAATAAACAATGCAAGAGCATAACACATAAAACACATATGCACAGATATTTTCCCCTGGATCCCAAAACCGAGACTACCATCTTGATTTTTCATTATATTCCTTTCAATGTTACAATACATATTTATACATGCTGAAGCATCTAATACCATAGATCGAAAACCATCGCGTCCAAAACCATGTGCAAAAAATCATGCACAAAACCATAGGTAGGTTTGCCCAACCTAATATAGGGTCCAAAATAAATATTTCTGGGGTGTTGCCCCAGACCCCATAGAGTGGGGTTACCTACACCCCTAAAACCCCCTGTGACCCCTCCCGCTACACAATCGGCGCAACGAAGGGGGGGCTCCACCCCCCTTCTAACCCCTCTGTTAACTACGTGGGCTAGTAGTGGAAAGAATATAACACAATCCAACATTCTCCCACTTGTTGTTTTCTTTCCATAGGGGGCCACAAGAGAGCTTAGTCATTTAACCAACCCTATAATGCCCATTGTTTCTCTACACCAAGAGAACTTCTCAGAGCTCACAAATTTTGTCAATGCATCTGTATTATTCTTCAAAGTGTCCACCTTTACCAACAACACCTTTTTGTCTTCTATCATATCCCTCACAAAGCGATACTGAACATCAATGTTCTTTGTCTTTGAATGATATGTAGAGTTCTTTGCCAAGAAAATTGCACTTTGGCTGTCACAGTCTATCCTTATAGCTCACTGTACTAAATTCATACTTGAACACAATATCTACAACCAAACTGATTCCTTGCTTGCATGAGTGGCTACCATGTATTTTGCCTCTGTAGTTGATAGTGACACTACAGATTGTTTCTTACTCATCGAATTGACTACACCTCCAAATAGGTTAAACACATACCCACTTGTAGATATTCTCTGATCCAAATCTCCAGCCCATTCTGCATCAACAAAGCCATGAATATCCAACACTTTGTCCAATCCTGGTCTTCCTTGGTAGCACAAACCATAATCACTAGTGCCACGCAAATACTTGAAAGCTCACTTCGCTGCTATCTAGTGCTCCTTCCTTGGTTTTGACATAAACCTGCTCAATAATCCCACTGCATGTGTAATGTCCGGTCTAGTACATACCATTGCATAAATCAGGATAGCGATTGCACTTGCATATGGAACACGAGACATGTCCTCTTCCTCTTCTTGTGTCTTGGGACACTATTCAACAGATAACTTCACACGTACAGGAATAGGAACCTTCACTAGTTTACTATCTTGCATATTAAACCTCTGCAGTATTGTCTCAACATACTTCCTCTAGTTTAACTAGAGCTTCCTCTTTTCCTGATCTCTTTTAATTTCCATGCCCAAAATATAGTTTGCAGCACCAAAGATCTTCCATGTCGAATTTGGAGGACAAATGGGTCTTCAAATCCTAGATATTTCTTTGTCATTTCCAACCAGCAACATATCATCCACATACAAGACTAGATAAATAACACGGTCACCAATTAATTTAAAATACACACAGTGATCTGCTTTGCTTTTGGTGAAGCCAAGTCCCGGTATAAAGTATCAAATTTATGATACCACATCCTTGGTGATGGTTTTAACCCATACAGAGACTTCTTTAACTTGCATACCAGTTCTTTTTACGCTTCACCACAAAACCTTCAGGTTGCTTCATGTAGATCTCCTCTTCTAGATCCCCATGAAGAAATGTTGTCTTCACATCCATCTGTTCTACCTCAAAATCAAAAGCAGCAACAACATATAAAAATAATCTAATAGAAGTTACCTTGGCAACAGGAGAAAAAATATCACCAAAATCAATTCCTAGAATGTGGGAATAACCTTTTGCTACCAAATGAGCTTTGTATTTCTCCACCTTTCCTTCTGCATTTGTCTTCTTCTTGAACACCCATTTGCTACCAATGGGTTTCCTTCCAGCTGGAAACTCCACTAGGTCCCAAGCCTCATTTTTGTGCAAAGATGCCATTTCATCAACCATGGCATCTTTCCAGAGTTTGTCATCCTCTGAATCTACTGCTTCCCTCATAGTTATGGGATCATCATCAGTAATAGGTAAAGCAAAATTTAAACAGAAAACAGATGGACTATACCTTTCTGGCTACCTTCTTTCTTGAATTGATCTTCTCACACCCGAAGTTTGTGGCTCTTCATCTTCTGATTCCTCCTCTGTGTTAGAGTCTGATTCTTCCTCCTTAAGTTCAAACTCTATCTTCTCAGGTTCCTTTGGTTTGACTTCATGCTTAATAACATATTTTACATCTCTAAGCACCACATCTCAGTTGTACACAACCTTCCTTGTTACTGGTTTCCAAAGCTTATAACCCTTTAAACCATCCTTATACCCAATAAAGATGCACTTTTCAAATTTACTATCCAACTTGGTTCATTTCTCCTTTGGAACAAGTACATATGCATCACATCCAAATACCCTCAAATGTGAAAGGCAGGGCTTCTTACCAATCCATACCTCATGTTAAGTCTTATCCTCCAACGTTGATGAAGGTGATATATTGACCAGGTAACATGTTGTCTCCACCGCCTCTGCCCAAAATTCCTGTCCTAACTCGGCACCATTGAGCATGCTTCTTTCCCTTTCCATCAAAATCTTGTTCATTCTTTCTACAACTCCATTTTACTAAGGTGTATATGGATTAGTCTTCTGTTGTGCTATACAACACTTCTTATAGAATTGTTCAAATTCCTTATCACAAAACTCTCCACAATTATCTGTCCTCAGCACCTTTATCTTCTTCTCTGTCTGGTTTTCCACCAGAGCCTTAAATTCTTTAAACCAGTCAAATACTTCAGATTTCTTCTTAAGGAAATATATCCATGTATTCCTTGAGAAGTCATCTATAAATGATACATAGTACAGAGACTTACCTAGTGATGGAACCTTCACAGGTCCAAACACATCACTGTGCACAAGCTCTAATATCTGTTTCTTCCTCTTAGCACCAAAGGGGAAACTCACCTGATTCTGCTTCCCATATACACAATTTTCATAGAAATCAAAATCTAGAGAGCTATTACTCATACCTTCTACCATACCTTTACCATGAAGTATCGAAGGCCCTTCTCTCCAATATGTCCAAGCCTATGATGCCACAACATGGTATTCTCTCCAGAGACCACTAGATTTTCTGCTCCACTTTTAGGAACCACAGAACTGTTGCACTCATCAACAACAGTGCTACCTTGGAGCTTGTACAGAGTTCCAATCTGAACTCCCCGCATCAATACCAGTGTTCCCCAAACCATTTTGGAGGTATCCTTCTTGAACACTATTTTTACACCTGCATCATCTAGCTTGCTTACAAATATCATATTTTTGGCCAATGCAGGAATATGCAAAACATATGAAAGTGTTCTAACCCTTCCACCTTGCAACTTCAACTTTACTTTTCCATGACCAATGATTCTGGCCTTCCTATCATCCCCCAAGAAGACATCATCACCATCATATTTCTCATACTTGTAGAACCACTCTCTATGGGGAGTGAAGGAAAAGGATGCACCTGAGTCAATCAACCATGCCTCATGATCTACATGTGTACTTGAAGAATCCAAGTACACATACCCACCTTCATCGGAGGTGGTTTTCACCTTTGCAGAAGGACCATCATCAGATCCCTTTCCTTTGTCATGAGCTTTAGATTTACAGTCTCGTTTGTAGTGCCCTTCCTTTCCGCATTTACAACAAACCACCTTTAAAGGTTTTCCTGGAGATTTAGATCTCTCTCTAGATTTAGATCTCCCACTCGATGACTTATTTTTGTTTCTGTTTTGGGTCTGTCCTCATACAGACAAGGCATCACCATTTTGGCTCTCCATATTTTTCCATCTCTTCTCCTCCGTCAGCAAGGATGAGATTATTTCATCAGACTGCAAGCCAGTTGCATTGCTACCTATTGCAATAACCAACTATCCCATGAATCTGGTAGAGAACACAAAAAACTGATGCACTTATCTTCATCTAAAATTTTAATATCAACAGATAATAACTGACTTACCACTGTATGAAATGCATTCAGATGCTCTATCATGGAGTCTCCATCTTTCATCCTCAGGTTATACAATTTTTCCGTAGGACCAGTTTATTCACCAGAGACTTAGATTGGTACAAAGTCCCTAACTTATCCCACAAAGCCTTCACCATAGCTTCCCCTGATACATTCAACAAAACTAAATCTGAGACACACAATCATATTGTGCTCTTTGTCTTCTGATCCAACTTCTTCCATTCTTCATCAGACACTCCCATAGGTTTAGTACCCAGATCTACCATGATCCATTGATCTTTATCCACCAACAGATCCTCCATCTTGAGTTCCCACAACTCAAAACTCTGACCATTAAATTTCTCGATCTTTATTTTTCCACTGCTCGCCATCTTCTTTCACCGCTAGAACCGATCTTGCAGATCTCCCACTGAATAGGGTGTACCACAGGCCCGAGCAAAACCCGTCAGCAACAAAGACGTCCCCTTGAAGCCAAAATAGCTCTGATACCAAATGTAGGTTTTAACCTTGTACAGAAGTTACCTGCATATGAATTCTTAAACATAGAAAATAAACAATGCGACAGAATAACACATAAAACACATATACACATAGATTTTCCCCTGGATCCCAAAATCGGGACTGCTAGCTTGATTTTTCATTATATTTTTTTTAATGTTACAATACATATTTATACATGTCGAAGCATCCAATACCATGGACCGAAAACCATCGCGTCCAAAACCATGGACCGAAAACCATTGCGCCCAAAACCATGTGCGAAAAATCATGCACAAAACCATAGGTACGTCCGCTCAACCTAATATAGGGTCCAAAAACAAAATTTTCTGGTGTGCTACCCCAGACCCCATAGATTGGGGTTACCTGCACCGCTCAAACCCCTTGTGACCCCCCCCCGCTATGCTATCGACGCAACAAAGGGGGGGATCCACCCCCTTCTAACCCCCCGGTTAACTACGTGGGCTAGTAATGGAAAGAATATAACACAACCAAACATTAGATGTTCCTTGTCATGCTAGAGTGATCCTCCATGCATTTGGTTGATAAGTAGTTTTGTGCACTACATGGCCACCCCAATTGTTTTGAACATAGGCAGATTCCTTAAATTCAGCAATGTTGACCTTTGAATTCCTCTGAAATCGTCTCTGACTTTGATGGGTTGACTTCCATCAGCCTTAATCGCTAGTTCTATATACACCTTGCGCTTCAGGTATATAAATTGAAATAAGTTCGAGAGGTCGTTATCAACCAGTATTGCTTTATTGTATTTTCCATAAATTGGCTTTGTTTTCATGATTCTTTCATCAAATTCAAACTCTGGAAAATATATCACAGTCTTCATCATTTTGGAACGACGTTGATAGAAACAAGACAGGGGGGGTTGGACCTGAGCTTGGGACAAAGGGAATTGGGAAAGACTGCAAACTTATAAATTCTGCCATCTTGGCCTCAAGACTTTGAAGAACTCAGCATTTCCATGTAGATTAAGTAGAAAATATTGACACGACTTTTCTGACTAGACCTCCTAACCAATTACTACGAAAAATTTCCCTATGCATTCTCAATTGTGTTAATGATGTCATTGGTTAAGCTGGACCTAAATTAGAAGAAGTAAAAATGAAAAAGGAAAGGTGGAGTTGATGGGTAATCATGGTATCGTGATGGGAGATGCTTAGGAATTGATTATGGGTATTATGGGAAAGATATAACAAAAATTCAATCTAACATTAGAAATTATTTCCTAATTATTACGGAAATGATACCTAACACAGGTGACTCCCCCTTGACCACAAGCGGTTGCGGTGGGGTGAAAGTATCTTTGTAATTGGAAGAGGCCTGATGAAATATTTATTCTAGACTAACTAGAACGTAAATAAATAAATAATCAGAGGAACTGACACAACTTATTTCTAACCAACCTAACTGACTCTTACCTACTCCTACCTATGGTCTCCTTTTAGAGATGAAATCAATTTTGAGTGACATTTTTTGATCCTTAGAAGGGTTTCAAGCATGCATTGTTCACCCATCCTAGTAGCAAGACACCATCCAGTTGTGCTATCTTAACAACTCCCAACTCCTTGACTTTACAAAACAATGAAAGGCCCTAATCAATGCATCTACAACTTCCCTAGAAATTTCAAAAAAAATCTATCATACAATAAAACATGCCCCCCCACAGTAATTTATTTCTGCATGATATACCTATCATGCCATGACTTTTTCCTCTGCTTATCAACTATCTGATGGAAGTCTGTTAGGAACCTAGCTTCGTCAAGCTCCCAAAGTTTCTCCAACCACTTCAAAATTGACTCCTCTTCGGTCATATGTCTTTTCTGTGTGATTAACAGGATGGAGATTTCCCATATACTCATCGGAAAGGCGTATGTTTGTGCAGGTGTTTAGCAGTGATGTGGTAGGCCCATAAAGTAGTGGGAACCTTTTCATCCCAATCATCCTTGTTAGCTGAGCATACCTTAGTCAATCCCTTTTCTAGGATCTTCTTGAAAGCTTCCACCATATCATTTGCTTGAGGGTGATACAGGCTACACTTGTGGTGTTGTATCATGAATTTCTAGAGCATTGAGGAGATAATTTCATTAATGAAATGGATCCCTTGATCACTAGTGAGGCTCTGGGGGCACCCAAATATTGTGATGATGTTTTCAAAAATGAACCTAGTTATGGTATCTGCATTACAATCATTACAATCCTTAACTAGTGTGGCCTCAAAACATCTAATGAGGTACTCCGTGGCAGTGATGATGTATCTGTCTTGGGAGTGGCATGCTAGCAGGTTGATAGGTCCTACAAAATAAATTTCCTATTTCTCAAAAGCCTGCAGTTCTCGTACTAGTTATAAGGATATTCATCTTGATGTGATGGCTTTCCAACCCTTTGACAAATGTCATAGCTTCTAGCATATTCCTTCGCATCCCTTAAAACAATGGGCCACCATAGCCCTGTTATGGCCTTGATGTGGCCTTTCCCCCAACATGGCCTCCTGCAACCCCTGAATGACACTCCCATAATACATCCTATCTCTCGTGGTTGAGGACACATCTATGCAACACTTTATCAAGGCCCAATGTGTATAGATGTCCTACAATCAATTGATAATATGTAGCTCAGACGACCATATGCCTTCGTTGTATTGTTGTGTATTCCTCTAGAAATTTACCTATAGCTAAAAACGTTGTTATATCCTCCAAGTAGTTTGGTACAACTTCAATTCAAAATAGATTGGCATCTAGTAGTTTGTCATCAAGGGATCCCCGGCTTTCACCTAACTCCAGTCGCGAGAGGTGATTGAGCGCCACATTCAGTCGGCCAGGCTTCACAAATACTTCAAATGTGATTTTTTGGAATAATAGAAGCCATCTACAAATTCTACCTTCAAGTACGAGTTTGTTCACTAAATATTTTAAAGCAGAATGATTAGTGAAAAACTTGAATAGACCTCCCATCAAGTAATGTCAGAAATTTTGAAGTGAATATACCATCACAAGAACCTCATGCTCAGTTGTGGTCTAGTTTTTCTCAACCATAGATAGATTTCTTCCAGTAAAGTAAATTGGGTGATTGAGTTTTCTTTCCCTAGGCTGAGCTAGGATGCTCCTAATGTAATACCTAAGGCATCAATATGAACATGAAATTATTTGTTCCAATATGGATAAACCAGGATTGGTGCACTTTCCAATTTCTCTTTCAGTATATTAAGTGCAACATCACATTCTTCTGACTATGTGAATCGTTCAGTCTTCTTTAACAACTTATCCATTTGTGCAGTAATTGAGGCATAGCTGCAAATGAACCTCTTGTAGTACCCTGTGTGGCCCAAGGCGGGCCTCATTTGTTTTACACTTGTGGGTGGATCCATGCTCACAATTTTCGCAACCCTAGCGAGGTCTACACACACTCCTTCCTTGCATTCTATATGGCCCAAGAGTGTTCCAAAGGGGACTACAAATATGAACTTCTTCAAGTTTAATGAGATATGCAACTGTCTACGTTGAACAAAAAAGATTCTAAGCAAACTGGAGTGTTTCTTCATAAAACTATAAACTCTCCAATCGTGTATATAAACTTCTAATAACTTATGGATATAATCTCTAAAAGAAGAAATCACAATCCTTGAGAACACCGCGGGTGCATTCTTGAGTTCGAATGACATAACATGATATGCATAGGACCCCCATTCCATGGTAAATGTGGTTTTCTTCTTATCCTCCTCTGTGATCGCGACTTGATGATAACCAGAAAATCCGTCCATAAAATAATAGGTTTCAACCTTGCCACATTGTCTAAAACTTCATCACTGAATAGAGTGGGAAAATTATCATGAACACAAACATTTTTTAAACTGTGGTAGTCCACATAAACCCTTATTCTGTGACATCATTCTTATTTTGTATAAGGATCAGTCTTACCCACTCTGCTTCATCAACCCAAAACATAAGCCCTGTTTCTAACATCTTATATACCTCCTTAACTCTTAGCTTCAGTTGGTATGGTTGATGATTTACTAGTTTTTCATTTGGTTTAAGCACGATCTTCATCTCCCCTAACCCCTCCTTAATCCCCCTTCAGTTCTGAAACAGACGAGGGGAACAAATCTTCATATTCTTTCAAGAGATCAAATATCTCTCTTGTTGACTTCTCATCCCAATAATCTCCAATCAAGGTGAACTTTGGCTTTCCATCAGTACCAATGTTATGTTTTCGCAAATTCAAGGGAGTAGGTGTTTTTATCACTCAGGTTGTTCCCTTTGACTCCCAAGGGTATACGGCCAAGGTAACCACAAACCAATATTTGGACTGCAGGTCCTAGCCTACCAACAGTCAGAGAGGGCTCTCTCTTCAGGATTTAACTTTGTTTAAGGGGTGGTTTTAGGCTAGATATGATGCACATGGGTTTTGATTTGGTTTAGTGGGATGGTTAGTCTTAATCAAACAGAGTTGACATGCAAAGTGTAAGAAGTTCAAACCATTGGGCATGGAGTCATGACTGTGAACTGAAGGGTGTGCTTTCTTTGGTAGAAGAAGGGAATATGGAGCATGATAGCTACACATGGCACAATGATTTATGCTGGAACAAGAATGAATGGAGGTTAGGGAATGAGAGGCAATTAAGGATCTCTCATCCAACCAAAGAGGGAAAGTGGATGAATAATATCTAGGAGAAATGAAGGATTCCCAGAAAGCATTCATATGTGAAGGGAATAGCTTAAACATGCGCAATTAAGAATGCATATTCATCACTGATTCAAAGGAAAACATGGAAAGTTGCAAGAATTGAGCACAGAGGGCATGAAAACCAATTCTGGTCTATTCTTTTTTCCTGCAACTTAGATTATGATATATATTTGGTATAGCTATGTATAAACTGATAAATGAAGGGAGGAAAAACTTATTGAACCATGAGCAAGCATGAGAATTCCATACCAATTTCTTCAGCCTTTAAAAGCACACCCAACCAGTTCAGATGCAAGCATTTCAGCAATCTTTGATTACAAAAGTTCTTAATATTTACAGTGCAGCTTTCAAAATGAGAGATCAACCAAACAACCCACCAACCATTATTACATTGTTCAGGGCTATATTTATAGGAAAAATATCTACCACAAAGATCTGCTAGAAGATCTTTTTTTTAGGAAATAAATGCAGTTAACCTAACTTATCTTATAAGTAATGAAAATATCTATCTAATGCTGCGCTGGGGGCAGCTGTTTCAAAAATGAGGCTATCTGTCTTTTGTTGTTATGCGTTGGCCATTCATCATAACTGCACATTGGTCTCTATTCCGCTGCTCTTGAGTGGCTTTACTGTGCATTAACTGTGGTTTGAGAGCCTTAAATGGCTTCCCCATTTGCTTATGGTCGATCTGATACTCTTTGCTACTTCACTGATACTCTTTGATTGAATATGGGCTTCTTCTTTTCTCTGATGTGGTAAAAACTGTTAAATCACCCCTTTTCTGCCCTTTCGAGGCAAAAAACAATCGCTGAGAAAAAGATTCTCCATTTTAGCCTATTTCTCGTAGCGATGTGCGATTAGTGCTAAGCGCTAATTGCGCATCGAAAACTGCCTCAGAATTTGATTCCGGGCCTCCGAAGCCTCGATTTTGCACTTGCGCACTTTCCTTTCGGCGGATGACATCAGTGGTACGGCGGGTGACGTCAGCGGTATGGCGGGTGACGTCAGCAGTGGGACCCAGTATGGATGATGACGTCAACAGGGTGACGTGGCAGGGTGCAGCACAGTGCGAATTGAGGTGGCGGCATCGTCATGCGGTGAAGTGGCAACAGGGGAGGGCGGTAAGCGGTTTGCGTCAGACCGCTTTTGGTAAGGGAGCGGTATTTTTTAGGGGCGACACGATGCAATGAAAAGCCGACAACTGTCCTGGTGTACAACGGTGAAATCGTCGACCATCGGGCACTATTGTGTCGTCATGAAAGGGTGCCCGATATGCATGAGGGCCGTCGAATTTGGGAGAGCTGATCCGACGGTGGATGGGAGGGCAAGATGAGCGGGTTTTAAATAAAAAACGCACGCGATAAACATTGATTATTCGTGGCGGTGGGTGGGTTTTAGACTTTAGGTTTTACGGGTTAAATGCGCGCTCATGGTCATGGTTATTCATTGATCAAATATCAATGAAATCCATATGTTATGGATGCGCGGGGTGTGGTATGGGTATTTATTTAACCAGAGGTTTAAACCAATCCCAATGGAAATGAATGTGGAAGGGCTAATACTAAGGCCCCAAATAGACCTAGTATTTCCTGGACTTTTATTTATTCGGCTATAGTTGCCTTGGAGTGGGATATTTAATATTTTTTGGGGTTTTTATATAGTTTTCACATAGTAGGGGATAGGTGAATGACTTGGGGAGTTAAAAATAATAGAGTTAGGAGTTAGTATGACTTGGTGGAGTGGAATATAAGGGAAATGATGGATTGTGTAAAGATTATTTTTACACAAGAAATGTGGCTTCTTTTCACTAAGCCAACTCAGATGTCAACTTGGCTTTTAAACAAGAATGGAGTGAAAATGGACTTTTGGGCAGATCCCAAGGTCCTTGAGGGGATGTTAGTAAATGATTTTTGAGGGGATGAAGGAGAAGTTAGTCATGTTTCCACTGTTGTACCATCAAGTCACTGCCCAGTGCCAATGCCATAAATGATATGAGTCCTTCTTGACAAGACCACAAGTGATTACCAATCTGCTCCTGCAACCT
>APFE031277026.1:11800-27607 GCA_000404065.3 Pinus taeda | reverse complement strand
GATCCGATGGTGGACGGGAGGGCAAGATGAGTGGGTCTTAAATAAAAAGAACGCGCGATAAATGTTGATTATTCCCAGCGGTGGGTGGGTTTTAGACTTTAGGTTTTACGGGTTAAATGTGCGCTCGGGGTCATGGTTATTCATTGATCAAATATCAATGAAATCCATATGTTATGCATGCATGGGGTGTGGTATGGGTATTTATTTAACCAGAGGTTTAAACCAATCCCAAGGGAAATGAACGTGGAAGGGCTAATACTAAGGCCCCAAATAGACCTAGTATTTCCCAGACTTTTATTTATTCGGCTATAGTTTCCTTGGAGTGGGATATTTAATATTTTTTGGGGTTTTCATATAGTTTTCACATAGCAGGGGATAGGGGAATGACTTGGGGAGCTAAAATAATAGAGTTAGGAGTTAGTATGACTTGGTGGACTGGAATATAAGGGAAATGATGGATTGTGTAAAGATTATTTTTACACAAGAAATGTGGCTTCTTTTCATAAGCCAACTCAGATGTCAACTTGGCTTTTAAACAAGAATGGAGTGAAAATGGACTTTTGGGTAGATCCCAAGGTCCTTGAGGAGATGTTAGTAAATGATTTCTGAGGGGATGAAGGGGAAGTTAGTCATGTTTCCACTGTTGTACCATCAAGTCACTGCCCGGTGCCAATGCCATAAATGATATGAGTCCTTCTTGACAAGACCACAAGTGATTACCAATCTGCTCCTGCAACCTCAAACTACCTACCCAGCCTAATATACCTAACATTTTTTCTTCTTTTGGTTTGGGTGCACTTGAACTTGCAAACCCAACTTTACAACTTTTCTTTTCTTTTAACTACTATCCTCCTACCTATATCTATACTTATTCCATCCAGGGGCTTAGATTAAGCTGTTGAGCACCCTTGCTTCTCTACCTATCTAAGAATCTGCCCAAATTAAGCTGTTTGGACAGACAATGATTCTCTATATTCTACAACAGGAAATTGAAACCTAGGGAAACCAAGATTAAGCTATTTGGACCTCCCTTTAATTGAAAATTCTTCAAAAATGGAATAACTCCTCAAAATTGGAATACAGTAGAGGCACTTAGGCTGAAAGACTCTCATGGAAACCTCTTTGGCCTGAGTATCAAATATGGAACATTGCAGCCTGCAGAGCATGACATATTTAGCATGTAAACATATCAATCATGAAAGATGAATACTTGCTATGAGCAGGAGGCTAACAGGTGTGAAGAATTAATCATAGACCCATCCTTGATGTCCTATTCCCCCTTATTTTCAATGAATTCAAGATGTGTAATTCCTTCAGATTATATTCATTTGACTCTCTATCCACCTTCGCATAGGATACAACCTCATGATATCTGGACTCATATATATTCTCTAAAGTGATTTGATTTATGCATCCCTCCACTAACTTGCACGTTGTAAGTAGAACTCGCTTGATAGCCTGCAATGCCTCGATCAACCTTTCATCGTTGTCTGAGAAGGAAAAGTTGTTAACAAAATGATCAGTTAGGTGATCCCAATCTCCAGTTTGTCTCCTTGTTTCTCCCTTTACATACCATGCTTTTGGAAATGTCCCCAGGGTGTGTATAAAACCATACAGCCAAAACTCCTTTGGAACTCCCTTGTTCCATTTGTCCTTACATTATTGCAAATGTTGTCAAGGTTTAGAGTCCCCCATGTACTTCACAAAATCTTGAGGGTACTCCCTTTCCTGTTAAAATCTGACTTCCATTACTATTTTGATATTCTCCCATTTTTTGACATGGTTGTGGTGGACTCCCCACAACCTTGTCAGTGTTGCTTGTAATTTTACATTCAGTAGAGGCACTTTGTGTTCTTCAATAACAGTTGTGTCAACTCTGTTGATAAAATAATTAACTGAATCTATACCATTGAAAATAGGGAATTATCATACCTCAGTGTTGATCTAGTTGATCTGACAAATTGTGGAAGAACCCCTAGTGTTGATTTCGTATCCACCTCATTGCCAGTCATCCCAGGCAGCCTTCGAGATGACCTCTAAAATCTAAATTCTCTGCCAACTGATGGACTCTGTTGTTGTTGGGTTGATGTAATCCTCCCTTCTTCTTCTTGTTAGTTTATATAGTTTATCCAACAATTATGGTTCTTCCCTATGATTTGTCAATTCTATGAATCTTGGTCCTTGATAAGGGTCTAGGGGTTAGATAACTCTAATCCCTTCTTCTTCAAAATTCATCAGTTCCTTATTTAAATCATTTATGGCATAGCTCTCAAAAGCCCAGTCTATCCCAAGTAACGTGGGGCAGGGGTCCTAGTCCCCTATGTTGTCTATCACTTCAAAGTACACATAGGTCTTCACCCCCACTATATAGACTTCCCCATCTTCTAGTCATCTGATTGGGAGGATACAATATTAATTTTCCATACGTAGTTGGATTGGCAAAACATCAGCTTAGGCCTTCCCAGGGCTTCCCAAGTATTTCTTGGAAAAATGTTGACATTTGAGCTAGATCCAACATGGTGTCCTTAATTTGGAAACTTGCAATTTGAGTGTCGATCTAGAAATCCCTTTCCATTCTGTTCTTGTTCCTTCACACCCTCCTAGAGTGTCTTTCAGGTAGGTTGGTACAGATGATTTCTTCCTCAGCCACCCCATCCGTGATAACATATTTCATAATTTTCCGCAACTATCCCAACATCTAATCGTCACTCACAAGTTGCAGAAATAATTTAAACCATTATTCTATGGGTCAAGCATTGGATTGTGGTGGGTCCAAGCTCTTAGCTTTAAGGGATCCTAGATGCTCCTACTGCGGCCCTCTACCTAGTGTTAATTTGTTGAAAGTATTTGTGGCTTCATTGTAATACCACTTTTGTTGTTCAAGGGCATATGAGCATTACGGGGAAGTCGATCTCATAATCTTGGGTTGTTCAATGGCGCCTATGTTAGCTCTAGGCTTTTTGCCTCCACAAGTGAATATGTTGATATTTGAGAGGGGAATTTGTCTCGTGAAACCTCGGTTTCACATTGATTAAATTTGCTCCTTGTTGGGGGTTTTGTTCCTCCCATATAGAAATTAAATCTGGACAAACCTTTGTTTCAAGTGTGTTGACCCTGCAATAAGAGCACCATGGTCTTATGTGTAGTGGGAAATATTGCGCAACATGCCATTCTTCATCACAGTTATAAAAACGAACTGGGCCTCTACATCTTGTCCTACCTCCCATTGTTCCTCCTCCTCCTCATCTTCTAGGATTATCATTGATTCAGAAGGTCGATCGGTCCTACCGGTCAGCTAGGGCATCCAGTGCTCTACACTGATCAATATGAGGAATGTTTGAATTTAGACTTCTGTGATCCATATTAATTATAACAACATTTTTTGGTAAAAAACATAAAATAAAATCTTGTCAATGTGTTTCAAACCAACTAGTATGGTTCATCTTCAGGACAAGATGAGTGATCAGATCTAGGCAATGAAATAAATAGATGATGAGAGCTACTAACAAGCCATTAGAAAATAACAACTAGTTTGACTAAAAAACTGAAATAATTAATTAAGCTTTGACCAAGAATTAAAAAGAATTTCAATTAATAATTAATATTATTTTTGAATTAAGCTAAAAAAATTATTTATATAAAATCAATTTAAGTAATAAAATCATATGAAAAAAGGATTCAAAGAAAAAACTTTGGGAATAATCTCAATTTGAATATTAAATAAAAATCAATTTTATAGAAAGAATTAAACTAAAAATATATATTATTATGGAGATACTATTAATAAGAATAGTATTCTAATAAATAATTAAAAACAAGTTAAAAAATAAATAATCAAAAAAATAATAAATAAATAAATATAAATAATAATAAGGAAAGAATAAGAAGATAACCAGGAAAACAAAAAAAACTATAGGAAGACAGAGGAGTGATCGAACACCTATTGATACTCCAGCCATCATCTCTATTCATATTATCAGGCCTTTTTTTATTTCTAACGCCTCACTAAATTTCTGATGATGAAAATGGTCAACCCTAGCGATGACCCTTGTCTCTTCTATGAAAATGTGATGATTGGTTTTTTCTACATGTTCTGCCAAAGCGGAGGAGCGAGACCTTTCATGCATGATGTCTGCAGCATGATCACAAATCCTTTGATTTATTGATCGACCAGCCTGACCAATATAAGGAGTCCCACATGAACATGGAATAAATAAACACCCTACCCATCCTTGGGGTTAATAGGGTCCTTGACCGAATGAAGAGAACTTCGAATAGTAAGAAGGGATCTAAAAGAAGAAGGAATATTATGCTTTTTAGGATCCTAAGACCCTGGGACTTACTATAACCATTATTAATAAAGACCTTAAGGAGGTGGGCCTTTTCATCTTAATAAAGACCCACCTCCTTAAGGTCTTTATTAACAATGGTTATAGTAAGTCCCAAGGTCTTAGAGCTTTCCTTAGTGTTGAAAGAGGTCCTAAGAATAGGATCGATCTTTTGGAGTTCATCTTCCTTTTATTTAGGGGACCACGGATAAAATCGCTAGGATCCTGGAAAAGCATAATATTCCTTCTTCTTTTAGACCCCTTCGCACTATTCAAAGTTCTTTTCATTCGATCAAGTACCTTGTTAACCCCAAGGATGGGAATGGTGTTTATATTATTACATGTTCATGTGGGACTCCTTATATTGGTGAGACTGGTCAATCAATAAATCAAAGGATTTGTGAGCATGATGCAGACATCAAGCATGGAAGGTCTCGCTCCTACGCTTTGGCAGAACATGCAAAAAAAACCAATCATCACATTTGCAAAGAAGAGGCCAGGGTCATCGCTAGGGTTGACCATTTTCATCATCAGAAATTTAGAGAGGCCTTAGAAATCGAAAAAAGGCCTGATAATTTGAACAAATATGATGGCTGGAATATCAACAAGTGTTGGATCCCTACTCTGTCTTCCTAGAGTTTTTCGTGTTTTCCTAATTATCTTCTTATTGTTTCCTTATTATTATTTATATTTATTTATATTTATTTATTATTATTATTATTATTATTTTTAACTCTGTTTTTAATTATTTATTAGAATACTAATTCTTATTAATAGTATCTCATAATAATATATTTTTTAGGTTTAATCTTCTATAAAATTGATTTTTATTATAATACCAATAGAAATTTAATTTAATAATATTAGTAAATATTTAATATCAAATTGAGATTATTCCCAATTTTTTTTTAATCCTTTTTTCATATAATTTTATTATTTAAATTGATTTTATTTATTATATAAATAATTTTTTAACTTAATTCAAAAATAATATTAATTATTAATTGAAATTCTTTTTAATTCTTGGTCAAAGCTTAATTAATTATTTCAGTTTTTTAGTCAAACTAGCTGTTATTTTCTAACGGCTAGTTAGCGGCTCTCATCATCTATTTATTTCATTGCCTAGATCTAATCCCTCATCTTGTCCTGAAAATGAACCACACTGGTTGGTTCGAAACGCATCGACAAGATTTTATTTTATGTGATTTTTACCAAAAATGTTGTTATAATATGAGGATTTGTTGAAGCACATAATTCACAAAAGGAGTTGTTTGGAACATTGGAGTATTTTTGTAGTATCAGAAAAATGTGAGGGGAATGCCCATATCCTCTGGATATCTCACAATATTCAGTTTGTGTTGAATTATGTCGATTTGGAAACACATGAAATTGATTGTGCCCATGTGTATAATCCTTGAGTCCCTATCTATGCAAATCCTACAACGAGTGTATATCTAAGTGGTCCCACTGGTGTAAGTGTAGTGTTTATGCTCTACAACCTTAGGCATTCCATAGCAACATGACCTTCCACTAAACAATTTGTACACCATACATTCAGTTATGCCGATCATTTCGGTTGCAGATCCGTCAACTTCTCTATTAGGTTTTGTTGTGGCCACAACCACCACCCTATTAAAACTTGCCCTAATAGCTATTTTTCATGGGTCCCCCCAAAAGTTTGATCGTCCACCTCTCCAAATGATCCATTTTATCCTAGAGACTTTAACTTGTTGCCAAGTCAAATCTTTAATTTGTAATGGTTAAGACCCGCCTTTTGATAAATCTTCGTTGCATAGTTCATTCTTGGCCCAGCTCAGCCCTTCATTCATTCCTTTCATCAAAATTTTCAATTTTTTATATGCATGCATGGGACTTCTATGCTCACTCGCATAATCACCTCCACCCTCACTTCTATCGCACCTTATTTCGTTCTAAATCCTTATAATGAAAATCCCTCACAAAACATACATAAATCCCTTTTTGGGGCTTATCACTATTAACATAATACATGCCATAAGGCTCCGGACCCGACGGAGTTATAAACCACAATCTATATATATATATATATATATATATATATATATATATATTATATATATATATATATATATATAAATATATATATATATAAATATATATATATTATATATATATATATAATAATATATATATATATATATATATTATATATATATTATTTCAGGTCGAAAACCTCCCCGTCGCATATCGCAATCGGCCCAAGTCCAAGTCATATTCATTCATGGTGTGCCACTACCCTCCGGACCTGACAGCCTTATATCAATCGAAATACATATATCTTCGGGTCCAGAGCATTTCGCATATCGCTATTGGTGGGGTCCCAAGGCTTGGCCATAAGGTGCACAACGATGTGGCAGACCTGCTAATCTTATTAAGCATGTCATATGATATATTGGGTCTGGAGTTAATCACTTATCACTATCGAGAAGCATATATATATATATATATATCTAATATATATATCTAATATATATATATATATATATTATATTATATATATAATATATATATATATATATATATATATATAGTATATATATATATAATATATATTATATCGGGTCTGGAGCATTTCGAATATCAAATTGCCCGATCCAAAGTTTTATATAAGGCACGCCATTGTTACTGGACTCGATGATATTTATAGGCTATAGCATATAATATTTGAGGTCCGTCTTGGGCGATTGACTCAAGATTTCCTGTGTTTTCGTATATTTTCCAAATAATTCAAAACCACAAAGGATCGAGTTTTCATTGAAAAATCCAGGCCTGTGGAGTCCCGATAGTGCAATTGTGCATCGGGGTGGTGGAATTCGTGGGTCCTGTGACCTGAGAGAGGGCCGATAACCAATTGTAATGAAAGGAAACCTTCAAAAACTATGTCGAGCCTAACGGTTAAGCGGGAAACCATGTGATTAACTGTGTATTAGGCATAAATATTTTTATACTTGCTCCATAGTTTTGTAAAATGAATGAAGGCAGCATTATGTTTGATGCATTTTTGTTCTCTTGTTCACAATCATCAAGATAATGATGGTTATCCTTGCAAGTGAGAAGCAAAGGATGTAGGCAAGATTCGAAGGGCCATGCATGTAGAAGCGCTACATTTAAAGAATCTGGCCACAACCCCATGCTTTGCCTATACAATCTGCAAGCAAAGCTATCCCAGTCTCCATTGTGGGAAGGCAACATACAGTCACCCTTTTCACCAACATCTTGTCTCCTCCTCAGGAAAGGAATCGAACTAGCCGTTATGCCTTCTACGTGCCAGCATTCACACTAATAATCCTATCACTGTGTACTCGATGGGAATATCTGAAACAGTGGGAAGATGAAGAGATAGGATGACCTTGGCTAGTCGACAATTCACCAACCTATCACATCTGTACAAACTAATCTGTGTAACGACAAGAGGGAATGGAAAGGGCATGGAAGGCAGAGGGTTGTTTAGGGCCACATAAGTATCACCTCCAAAGAGGACAAAGGGCTTTTTGATTTTTGAGAAGAACAATGTTGCTTTATTGTGAACGAGGAGGACTGTTTAGGGAGAAGCAGGAGCCATTAGTTTCAAACTCATTGTATTGTTTTGGATCAGGATGTTGTCACTGACATGAATATAAATGTGATTTATGTTTAAGCACATTAGTTACTTACATTTCACTATTAGTCTTGTTAAATTGAATGTGATTCAGTTTCATGGTTAACTTGTGAACGGTCTCTAATTTGAAACTACATTAAAACATCAGTTGCTGTTTTAATTCCATAGAAGAATGTGGATACCTATACGAGGGAATGGATTGCAATCTAGCTTTAATACAATCTGGTAGAGTTGTGAATTCAATGATTGATTCATTTTGACTTGAATCTATGCATGACGTTTAACCTTCTTTATCATGCTCCTGCTGAACATATATATGATGTTTAAACCTCTGTATCATGCCCTTGCAAGATAGAATATAGTAGCTAGGACTAGATTAGAATAGTTAGAAGTAGTATAGATAGGATTTAATACATAGAGGTTAGTTGTTTCATTTTATCGGTTTAATTGAAGTCTTCCTCTTGGAAGCAATCTTTCAACATGTCCAAGCAGTTTACGGGGTCCCTTAAAACCCATCAGAGCTAGCCAACCCAAATGAAACTAGGTCTAGTTGGGGCTTGCAATCGGGTTAGTTCCCCTTGTTGGCATAGAGCACATTAGTCATGTCAACAAATTGGCACTAGAAGGAGGGCCTGAACCACCCTCTCCAGCTTTTCAAGATTTCATCTATAAGTGCCATGCATGGATTCAAAAGGATTAATGTGGATCGTAAAGGTTAGATGGATCCTACCCCACATTTGAAAGAGCCTCATTTTGAAGTAACAAAGACCCCTCTAAGTCCTGTTTCTGGGTCACCCAAGGAAGAAAGACTGTGGGAGTATCCTGTCACCCAGTAACAACCAGTAAGAATACTTACTCAGGCTTACGCTCATTCCCTCTCTCAGTTTCCCATATTTCACTCTTTACCTCCAATAACTAACAGAAAGCCAAGGATCTTTACCCTGACCGAAAATACATCTGCAGCCACTTCTCTTGAAGATATTGTTCTAGAATCCTTGCAAAGTGTCAACACCCCTTAGGAAGAAATTCCTAAGGATTCCCCTTCTAAAGGCAACTCCTCACTTGATTTTGATAATCCTAATGGAGAAGTCTCCAACCAAAACTACATTGTCCATAATATGGCCAACATTCCTCCTCTGGGTGGGAATCAACCTCCACCTCCTTCTCCTGGTGGGAATCAACGCCCACCTCCTCTGGAAGCACTCCCTCCTTGGCTTGCACAGGATGCTATAGCGGTACCCGGGCAGCAGCATCCCCTACCCAAAAATACAGAAAGAGTGTTACCCAATTTCGACCTTGAGCAGGGAGATACCGCTAATAACCATATTTGCTCTTTCTTCCTAGCCTTGCACAGGTTTGAGGGTCACTAATGAAGATGTGGTGTACCACCTATTCTCTTTTACTTTTACTAGTGCAACCTCCACATGGTATTTCAGTTTGAGAATAGGGTCGATTACCTCTTGGAATTCTTTTCAACAGGCCTTTTTGGACAAGTTTGGTGATGAAAAAACATCTGCGGCCTTAGTTTTAGAATTATCCCATCTGGAAATGGAAACCAAGGAGAAGGTTAAGGATTTTAACATCTAGTTCAACGCCTTGTTCAACAGAATCCCAGTCACCACTAGACCCATTAAAGGGGTGCTAATGGAATTCTATATCTCTACTCTCCTTGTCCCTACAGCAATGTGGGTTAAAATGAGTAATGTGCAAACTTTACAAGGTGCTATCGATGAAGTGATGAAAGTTGAAAATGAAATGATCAGCTTCACGGCGTGCCACCCTACAACTAGAGAAAAGAAAGCCCCTCAGACATTGAAGAAGAATAATGGAAATGTTAACAAAGGGGCTGAAACTAAAGACAAGGACACCACGGATATGGAAGGGTTGCATCGGATCATTAAGAAACTTACGAACATAGTCATTGATATGAAAAGGAATCACAAAGAGAGTACTAGTGGTAAGGGAGGAGATTATAATAACAGAAAACCCTTCAAACCTTTCTACCAGAAGAAAATAGAGGGTGGTCATGGTCATCTCGCATTGCCTACCCCACCTAATGAAGGGGCTTTAAACACAGAATAATTGGCTCTGATTGGATCGCTCCTCAACAAAGAAGAACCTATACTAGAGCTCGAACCAAAACAAGGAGATAAGGAAGAATACTAAGTAGAAGAACCCTCGAATGAGGAAACCCAAATTAATGTGTTGTGGGATTTCCATAATGATGAGAATAATGACGAGGGAGATGATACTGCAGAAATCAATGCTAATGAAATCCACACATGAAGTAAAGGGCCGCTTCCAGGTGCGACAAAGGCCTTAGACCAAAGAAAGCAAAATGTTTGCCCTGTGAAAATGTCCACTCCTAGACTTCTTGTTGAGAAGAGTGGGCCTGACCGTCAACCCAAGAATACCCCTGTTGCAAGTCACCCAGAGAAAGAAAATGTGTCTCCCACTACAACAAAGGCTACTCAAAATGGTAAACCCCCATTTAAAAATGGCAAAACAGGTATGTTTACTTTGCCCTATCCTGTCTATAACATAGATTATAATATCATGGATGATCTCAAGAAGTCTAGGGCTAATATTACATATTTTGACTTGTTAAAATTAACGCAGCAAAGAGATTTGCTGTTGAAAGCTATGAATGAGCAGAACTGCAAAACCCCCACCACCTCAAGCACCCAAACCAAGAAGCCAATGTCCAAGCCTATTAGTACCACTAGTGCTGCCCAAATACCCTCAGCTATGAAGGCCACGTTGTCTAAAATGAATCGAAAACCCCAAGATGTCAGTGCAGTCATGATAGGGAGGAAATCGAAATCTATGACCCCATCATTCCTCATTACGTTTGAAATTTTCAACATGAACATCCACAATTTCTTGGTAGATTCTGGTGCCTCATCCACTGTCATGCCTTATGCTATGGCTAAAAGACTTCAGGCCATACCTGAAAAAACTGGAACTCGAATCATGCAATTAGATAGGAAAAATGTGACAGTAATTGGAGAATTGAAGGATGTGTTGATTCGAATGGCTGCCAAACCACAATACACATAGGTCATTGATATAGTGGTAGTTGATATACCTGAGGCCTATGGAATGCTGCTTAGCAGGGACTGGTCAGCAAAATTGAACGGATACTTCTCGACTGATTGGTCCCATCTCTTGTTGCCTCAGAAAGGAAAGAGTGATATGCTGAGAGTTGATAGAGAGAGATACATGAAGTATGTGGTAACAGAACTAAATGGTCCCAATGAACCTGTAATGTTTACCAAATCCATCCTTGGGAACTATAGTTTCAGTGTTTATAATACAGAAACTTGTTTTGTAGAGTTTCATGTAGAAACCGTTGAAGAAACTTTGACACACACACAATTGGAAATTCCCTCCTATAATCCAACTGATGAATTGTCCTGTATTATAGTAGATGATAGGACCAATTTCTTAGATAGTAGTTCAATTGATGTAACATCAGATGAAATATTTTGGAAACTCTATTTTGACAACTCTAATTGCCTTGAAGGTGCAGGTGCCGGAAGTATTCTCATTGATCCACAAGGGAACCAACATCTAATGGACAGTTGGTTGGAGTTTGCATGCACCAACAACACAACGAAATATGAGGGCCTGCTGCAAGGCCTAAAGAAAGCCATTGGTATGAATGTAAAATATCTTAAGGTTTTTGGTGACTCGTAGATAATCATAGATCAGGTAAGGAAAAGGATACATTGCAATTCTCCACACCTGGTGAGGTACCAACATGAGGTATGGGATTAAATCGACAGTTTTGATTCCTTTAATATTACATACATACCTCGAGGCCAAAACCAAGATGTTGATCTGATGGTTAATATGGCTGCTAAACTTTTGCCTAATTTTAGATTGAAGAAAAATAAATGTTCTCTTGAATTGATTTTCAGATTGTCTGTGCCTGATAACATCTCAAATTGGTAGGTTTTCAAAGATGATGAACAAATCCTTCAGTTCCTACACTACGAGAAGACATTCAAGAGTGCAGTCATTGACAAAAGGGAACATGACAAGCTTATGAATGAAAGGGAAGATGAGGAAAAGGATCAACCCAATGTGATCCCAAAATCAATGGTTAGGATGGAGCACTTGTATGACTTGCATGATAAATTCAAGAAACCTACTAACTACAAAACACACAGCTTGTCCATGAAGTATGAAATGGTCAACCTCGGGACCGAAAAGGACCCAAAAAATGTTAATCTGGGCCTGGGGTGCTCTCTGCAAGAAAAGGCTGCATTTTTCAAACTATTTAAAGAATACAAGGATGTCTTTGCATGGACATATGAAGACCTAAATACCAATGATACCAGTATTATGCAACATGTGATCCCTTTGGAAAAGGAGGCCAAGCCCTACCAACAAAAGCTACATAAGATGCATTCAAGCCTAGAACCATTGGTGAAGAAAGAACTGAAAAAGATGTTGGATGCTAAAATCATATTCTCGGTCAGACACACCCGCTGGGTAGCTAATCTCATGCCAGTGAGAAAGAAAAATGGAGACATCAGGCTGTGTATTGACCTCAGAAACCTGAACAGAGCGTCTCAAAAGGACAACTATCATGTCCCTTCTATGGAACACATCCTTCAGTGCATTTCTGGGTCTGAAATGTTGTCCCTATTAGATGGGTTTTCAGGATATAATCAGGTACTGGTATCGGATGGGGATCAACTTAAGACAACCTTCAACACCAAATGGGGCACCTATGCATACCGAAAAATGCCTTTTTTGCTCACTAACGGGGGTGCCACATTCTAGAGAGCTATGGTCATAGCCTTTCGAGGGTTGATGAACAGATCGGTAGTGGTGTACATAGATGACATCACTATGTATTCATATCGTAGGAGGGATCACATTTATCACCTGAGGTAGATTTTTGAAAGATGCTGAAGGTATGGAATTTCTTTGAATCCCAAGAAGAGAATCTTTGCAGTTGCAGAGGGGAAACTACTGGGTCATATCCTTTCTAAAGACGGTATTGTGATTGATCCTGAAAGAATACAGACCATCATGAGAATACAGTCCCCTGCCAATAAAAAATCCATGCAATATTTCTTCGGGAGGATTAATTTCGTTAGAAATTTTGTCTCAGGCTTCACCGAAATAATACGCCCCTTATAGCTGATGATGAAGAAATACACTGCATACAAATGGAGCAATGAAGCCAAGGAAGCATTTTGGCGAATCAAGGAAGCCATTGCTGAAGCCCCTGCACTGGTCAGCCTTGATCTCGGTAAAGTATTTTTCCTAGACACCTTTACTTCTGACCTTTCATATGCCACAATTCTCACTCAAAAAAATGATGATGACAATGAAGTTCCCATTTCCTACATGAGTTCAAATCTCACCGGAACGGAACTAAATTACCCAGACATGGAGAAATAGGGCTACGCAGCTTTCAAGGCCATTAAACATTTCTGCCCTTACTTACTAAAGGCCAAGACCAAATTCATTGAGCCTCATCTGGCTATAAGAGTCATCTTCATGTAGAAAGAAATGGGTGAACGAAGAGGAAACTGGATGACCACCCTGCAAGAATTCGACTTGGAGATAAAGGCAACACAAATAGTTCGAGGGTAGGGACATTGCAGGTTGGCGGCAGAAGCCTTAGCATACCAAAAGGAGGCACCTGAAGAATCAAGAACTCTGATCGTACAACATGCACAAAGGGAACTCAGGGAGGAGCTCTTATGGAGTAACAAAGCGCTGATGTATGAGCGAGAAGAATCAGAAACCTTTTTGGACCCTGAGTCATGGTACCACAACATACACTTCTATCTAGTGCAGGGGGTGTGTCCTAAACACATGGATGCATCATAGAGGAGAGCTCTCAGATTAAAATCCAATTTGTAGTATTTGGCCGATAGCATCTTGTATAGAAAAAATCATGATAGGAATCTGGCTAAGGTGTTTAGAGAAAGATGATGCCAACCATGTATTGAAAGAAATGCACGACGACCCAACAAGTGGTCATTATGGCAGAGAGACCATTTCCCATAAAATATTGAGAGCTGGATATTATTGGCCCACAATGTTAAGAGACTTGCATGCCTATGTTTGCAAATGCAAGGCATGCCAAACTACTGTAGGACGAGAAAGAAATCCTGTTGTTCCCCTTAGGCCTGTCATGATTTACCGACCATTCCAGCAATGGGGCCTAAATCTCATAGGCGAGATCACTCCAAACTCATCACAACAACACAAGTATATACTCACAGTGACCGATTACTTCACCAGATGGACCAAAGCCATCTTGCTCCAGAAGGTGAATGAAGATGAGGTAATATCATTCATTGAGAAACTCAGCATCAACAGGTATGGCATCCCTGACGTTCTCATCTTTGATAACACTTCTTATTTTTCATCTCCGAGACTAACTCAGTTTGCCATTGATAAGTCAATCCACATAAAATATGCAGCAAACTATTATCCCCAGGGAAACAGAGTTGCAGAGTCTTCCAATAAGAACCTTATCCGCATAATCTGCAAGACAGTCATTGATAAGCAGAGGAGATGGCACAATGCCTTGACAAATTCCCTTTGGGCTGATAGGGTCACCCCTAAAGTGGCCTTGGAAAACTCTCCATACTTCCTAGTCTATGGACAGGAAGCCATCTTGTCCCCAAACATTGCTCTTCCATCCTTACAGCTCTCCCAAGCTTCAAGAGGAACCCCTTTAGCCCCGCTTCAAGAAAGGATCGACCAACTGATGAAGATAGAGGAATTAAGGGATAGAGCCAGAATTAAATTCAAAAATCATCAAATGATTATAAAAAGATGGTTTGTTCATCATCTGGTGGGAGATAAATATTTCCAAGTGGGGGAACTAGTTCTGAAATGGGACAAGCTGAGTGAGCCAAAGGGTAAGCACATCAAATTCCAACACCTATGGCTAGGCCCATTCCAAGTCATTGAAAATATTGGTCAAGGGACCTACAGGTTGAAAACATTACAAGGGGGGACTAAAAAGCTCCCTGTTAATGGCCAACATTTAAAGAGATACTTACAGTAGCCACCGCATTGGTGGTTTCCTCCCAAGTAGGTTAGAGTTCATTTCTTTTTCTATTAGTTTAGTTGTATTTCTCTCCTTTCCTTTATTTTCTACCAAGTCTGTTCTCTTGCTGTTTGGAGTTACATTCCTTTTCAGCTAGCTATTTGTAGTCCTCCTGTCTTGTTCTACCTTTCAGATTTTCCCTCATTCACTATTCTCAGCCTTTCCTTGCCTCATTAGCTTGTTGATGATTTTGTTGTTCCTGAATCCGTTTTTTTCCTGCAAATCAAATGAACCTTCTAGCAGCCCATGAGCCCTCGAGAATCAGCGGTGGAATGCAAACCGAAACCCATCATTGGCATCCGTTGGGAACTGTGTGAAATATGTTGATAACTTGAATATCTGGAGCATGTAGGGGCATCCTTATAAAACAAAAAATGTGTGACTACAACCGGACTAGCATGGAGGAATGCTGCATTTTAATCAATCCCACTCAGACCTAGCCTATACTTGCTTGTAAGGTTTACAGTCATTCTCCATTGGTCCCATCCACCGCATTAAATGGCCCAATACTTGTTACTCACAAGTAAACCTTCTCTCATGGGCTAAGTTCACTGTCTCATACCCTCTGGCAAATCTAATTGTGCTCTAGTCCTTGTGCCTGAAACTGGAAGGACTTATCTAAAAAGAAATCAGATGTCAAGTCCTTGTGCCAATCTGGAAGGACAGGTTGTTTGGGAAGCCGGTTAGAGTGAGGTCTATTGTTGGGCTTAGAGTACCAGTTGACACAGCAAGCCCAACCTTGCTTAAGTGGT
>APFE031277021.1:94666-108905 GCA_000404065.3 Pinus taeda | reverse complement strand
ATAAGGGCAGAGACATAAGCATGACTTTGTGAAGAAAAGGGGGAACAAGGGAGGGAATCAAATGGGACCAAAAAAAAATCTTGAAACAAACATAAAACCCTAACATTCTGCCCACATTGACAAACAGTTACAAATATCTTTTTTCCTTTCATCCTTGGAGGCATAATCACAAGCATGTAGACCCATAACCATCATCAACCAATCAAACAACAGGTATAGAGCCTACCTCAACCCAATTTTCAAATTTGAAGAAGATTTGAGTGAGTTTGAGGTGATTTTGGCTTTTACAGCTCAACTGGTCGCGCACAGCCCAACTAGTCGCGCCAATTCAAAATTAACACTGCGGAGGAGCTGCTGACTGGTCGCGTACATTCACAACCTTGTTTGAGGGCCTTCCTGGTGTCAGAATTGGGCACAAAATGGCTTGTGGGAAAGGCCTTTGACTCTACTTTCCAATCCAAGTGGAATTTTTCAATTTGGAGTTGATTTGACCTGTCAAAAATCAAATCTCCCAAGACTGGTCAAAAAATGCCAAATGAGGCTGCCTGAAATAAGAGTGTTGTTGCAGTCAACTTTTCAATGCCTTCCTCAACCCCAAATTGAGCTCATGATAGCTCATTGGAAATATATTTGTGTCTAGTTATCATTTTACCCATAAAGAAAATCATTTGGCCAACCAAGCTAGGAGAAAACTTTATTTTTCCAAGGTAACTTGCAGAGGTGTCTTTGATTCTCCTGAGGCAACCGTATTCTTGACATTTTTCTCAAATCATGACACCTGTGAAAAACGTGAATGAGATTTTTCTTCCTTGGCATGTTTTGGACAAAAGCCTCTCTCAGTTTCCGAAAATTCATCTTTTGTTGCCCTGAAGCATCATTTGAGTGCGACTTGTCCCGATGTGTGAAACAAGGAATTTTGTCGAAATGGAGCGAAATGAAGGGGATAGGGGGCTTCTAAATTTTTGGGGAAATTTTTGGGAGTGAGGAGGGATGTTAGGAAGCAGCAGAAAGTGGAATCTCAGAGATTGAGTGAGAGGAAGGGGTCGAAAAGGGCAAAACACAGGCCCAACCTAGAAAATTGCCAAGTTGTAGCTAGAAACTAGGGTTTGTGGAAAAATGAGGAATTTGGCGGATCTAAGGGATGGGAAGAATTTGGTAAAGTACTTTAAGGATAGGGGAAGGTGTATGAACATCAGGATACAATTTTTGCCAATGATTTGACCTCCCAAGAGAAATTGCCTTCAAAACCCTAGGAGAGGGAAATGAACTTGCCAAGGCACAACTGAAGCATGAACAAGATGTAAAATGACTCATTAGACACTGACATGATAATGACAACCCTATGAATGATGATAGACTCAGCTGAATAGTGACATAGGCTGACATTTGGGCAACTTTAGAAGGAGTGAAAACAAACCCTATACCTAATGCCTAGTGACCAAATTTTGCTTGAAAACTCTTTGAAATGACAAAATTTGACCTTAACACTCTGAAACCACTTTGTAAGAGCATATTTGATCACTGGAGGAAGGCTGGAAAGACTGACACTAACAGGAAGAACCATTAAACCTAACACCTAGTAAATTCAGCTTAAACATTATGGCAGGATACATGAATAGGACAAAGAATGAGAGTGTTGACAATTGTGACAATGCAAAACTCCACTACATAGCAGTACTACACAGTGATGACATAGCAGGTTTATAATATTCAAGGTGAGAGGGAAACAATTCTATTTGAACTTATAACTTACCCTAGCCACTCAACATTGCAAAATGAACACGATTTCTCATTTAAAAGGCAACCTCAATCTTTAAGGTTTGATTGTATGCATGGCTCATAGGGTGTGTGCAACGAAATATTCAAAGATAATGCAATAAGAGAAACATTGTCCTTAATCAAAGTGTTAGACGTAAAATTTATAGGCTGGGCAATTGACTCCTACCTCCCACAAACTGAAAATCGATCTGTGTTAGGACTGGTAGCTTCAGGGACACACTGCATAGCAGTTGCGTAGCAACGACGTAGCACAATTTTTTGAAACTCTTTGCAACATGGCCTTCAATATGTAACAAGTCTTCAAATCTCCTGCATGATGAACCAATACATTTTCTGTGATTAGAAAAAATGAAAAGAGCATCCTCCTGGAGTGATTTGAAAATGATTCCTAATCTCTGATGATGTAATTAACACGTTGTTGAATTGGCGCTCCACCTAAAAAGCAATCATATTTGAATTTGGAAGCATGATAGTATCTCAAAAAAATATGTCGGTATGATGACCAAAGTTCATGTATGATGTATATGGGTGATGTTCACTCATCATACAAAATGATGTTTTAGGAAGGGAATTTAGGCGTAGGGTAAAAGGGGATTTAGCCTAGAATAGAATAAGGGATACCATCAATATTTTGGAATAGGAAGTAGTTTGAAAGCAAAATGGGATAGGGGGAGTAGGATAGATAGGGCTGAGGAAAAAAATGGGGAATAAGGAATGGGAAAATTTTTAAGGAAAATAAATGATATTAGAAGAGGAAGAAAATTTTTGATATTGGTAACCATGCTACTTTAGACATCATCTCTTTGACTGTAAACACATGTTCAGATGAACCCTCTAACAAACCCTCAATTTGACACAAACCTTGACTCAAAAATTATAATGACAACTCTCAAAAACTCGAACACCCCTTCCCAC
Organism: Pinus taeda; assembly: GCA_000404065.3. NCBI lineage: Eukaryota > Viridiplantae > Streptophyta > Pinopsida > Pinales > Pinaceae > Pinus > Pinus taeda. The sequence continues at coordinate 106,211 of APFE031277021.1, read as the reverse complement.
TATCGATCCAAACTTTGATGACCAAGTTCATGATGACTTCCCAGGAAGTGGTTGGTTGAACTCATGATAGTGAAAATGTTTATGAGTTTGACCTGTTCCATGACAAAAAAATTATGGACTTGAAGACATTCGACTACTAATAAACTAACTGACTCTAACATCTCCAACTATGAAATTCCATGATGTTTTCCATGTATCGTTCCTTAAAAATTATGTTAAATATGTTGATCATGTGATTAATTGGTGTGTATTGAAGGTGGAGACATAAGGAGAATTCCAGCTGGAACCTTAGTGTATATTACAAAGAAAGTCACTCATGATTCGGAACCGAGTAATCAAGAAGGTTAAAGTGCAGTGGAATCACTTCAGGCCCGATGAATCTACATGGGATATGACAGATTAGATGTGGACTATGTTTCCTTCTTTATTCACTAGTTGAGAGAATATCCTTGATATATGTCTTCGGTATATTATTGGTATGAGGTTTTGGGTATATGTATACATGTATATGGATGTAAATATCACTATGAGTTGTCTTGTAAAGCTCCAATAAGTTGTATGGGTTTCATGTCATCATGGTTTTGATGTTGTTATGTTGCCATCTTAGATTTCTTCTTAGCAAGTTGATCATTGTAAATACTGCAACGAGCTAAGTTATAAATCTCCATTGGTAGTATGTTTTTCTTTCATTAGTCTTGTTGGTTGTAGGTGTCATTGAACATCGAGGACAACATTTCCCCAAGGGGTAGGGTTCTTAAACAACCTTGATAAAAAATCCATGTAGAAAAAGTTAAAAAAGGTAAAATAAGACCTCGATTATGGGACACGTATTCCAAGCTGAATGTTGGGAAAAAAATCCTACTATGGGTGTTCTTTCGATTTATTAATGGCTATGGAAATAGGAAAAGGCAATGGCAAAGGATTTGGAAAGGAAAAGAGGCATTATTTGGCATTTTTTTTATGAAAATGATGGAAATTAGAAGAAAATGAAGGTGAAAGGTCATAGGTTGCATGTGAGGAGGGAAATGAAGGAAAAATAATGAAAAATGAAGAAAATAGAGGCCTCATTAATACAAAGGCTTCTAAGGATTAATTTGTAGCTTTTTGATTAGTTTATTTTTGGAGCTCTCATTTCTCTTTCTCTCAATCATACTCTTTGACACTTAGAATTTTCTTGGAGCGCTCTTAGATGAGTGTGGCATACTTGGGATTTGGAGCAAGAAGGAAAAGGAAAAGAAGGAAAGCGCAAGAGTACATTGGGATCAGAAGCTATAGTGGATATTTCTTATAGGTATAGAGTTGCATGTATGATTTCCTTGCTAGTTTTGGCATGCCTGGAATATGCATGTGGTTATTTGGTCATGATATGTCAGTGGCATGGGGGATTTCCTGGATTGTCAATGGTTTTTCCTAGCCTTTCCATTTCCTGAATATCCATGGTGTTGTGGATTTTACTTTTGTTTTTTGGTTGGTCTTCCTGTGCCTTTAGTTGTGGGTTGAGTTATTAGTTCCTGAAAGTATTACTTAGACGAAATCTATGGAAGCACAGTAAAATCTTGGGTTATGCTACTAGTCCTGGAACCCTTAGTTGGAAAAATTCTCTGGAATCCCTTGGTGGGCTGAGTTGCTAGTCCTGGAATTCCTAGTTGGACAAACACTCTAGAAACTCGATGGTAGTTGTGGGTTCATTTACTAGTCCTAGAAGCCTTGGTTGGAAAAAAAACTCTGTACCCTCAAAAACTTGGGTAGAGACCAAATTGGTGATGGTTAGTGATGTCTGACCATGAGGTGGAATCACTAGTTGAGGATTGAGGCGGCTTTCCATCTGGAAGCCTTGGATGGTTTTGATTTATTTGTTTTATGAGATCCCGCATTCATTCTTGGAATATGGCACGAGGGTGATTGGCTGAACGAAATATTTGGTTCATCCTATTCTATGGTCGGGTGGTTTGTGGAAGTCCCATACCTAGTCATCCTATGCAATCATCATTACGAGATCTCTTTCTCCTTGGTATTTTATGGGTAAATATATTTGTTTATATGCAACTTATATGATTGTTCTATCCTTGATATTTCTGTTGGTTATGAGTGAGTTTTATGACAATAATCATGTATGGCTCTCATCATGTTTTGGTTAATCACTCAATGTACAATGAATATATGGCTTAATAAAGGATAATGTAGTTATGGTGATGCAGCAACAATGCTTCTTAGTTATTCTCAGATAAGTGGGAGACCCCTATGCTCAAATTTGTTGTTTAAACCTATAGGATGCATCTTTGTCACACGTATGATGAAATGCCTGTCATGGCTAATAGGGGTCTAGTCAAGTCCTTGTTCAAGTATCTTCATTTGTATCATTTTCTTGATATTATTTTTCATTTATGGTAGTTTCCTAGAGTTTTGGGCATTGGCTTGACTCCTGGCCCTAACAAAAGTGGCATAAAATCGAAAGTCACTATCACATAACTACCTGGATAATTTTGTAGTAGCAGGCATGCCTTGTTGTGGGAGAGACTCGAGGTTCCCAGTCGCATGCATGCCCACGTCAAGGGAGAAACTAAGGCTTTAATGCAGTAAAATTCTAGTTTGTCTCAGGGGCTGGTCACCTGGATGGGTTGGATGGCTCCTAGGGTTTATGTTGCATGTGTAGAAGGTTAGGTTAGATGTGTTCCATCGATTCGAGTTCCTTAAATGATATATAGGGAGTTGAATAATATCATTTTAACTCTTCATCACATGTTTACCCAGGTTGGCTGGTTACTTGGGTAGATGTGGGAGGAGGGTGTTACAAGTTCCTAGTGTATATCCTCCTCTTTTGATGCTTTTTGTTCCTTTTCTTCCTCCTTTTCACAATCTATGTAAAATAATTTTACAACACACTTATGACCTTTAGTGTAATTTCCATCACAACTGTAACAAATCATTTTGCTCTTTTTTCCTCCAATTGTTGTGGTTTGAACCTTGTAGGTTGTGGAAGGCTATGAGTAGAAAAAATTCCATATTTATAGTGGTCAGTGGTAGAATTCCTTGTTGCCATAATTTTTCCTTCAAATTTTCTTGCTACCCTGAATGCCTTCTCCAATGAATTGGATTCCCAAAGGCAAACCTCATGTTGGATGTTATCCTTTAAAATCCCTATGAATATATTAATCCTATGCTCCTATGGAATGCTAGTTACCATGATATTCAATTTTTGGAAGTCCTCATTCTGCTCTACCATTGAATCGTTTTGTTTGAGATTTATAAATTGGCTAAAGAAGGTGTTTCTCTTTGTATCCTCATAATGTGCTACCATTTCTTCCATAAAAATTTACCAAGTAACAGGTTTTTATGAGATGAAATCCGTTGATGCCATACAAACTGATTGGGTTCTAAATATAAATTTTCAATGCATACCTTTTGTGTGTATTGCACATCATGGAGGTCAAAATATTGCTCCATCTATAGTATCCATGTTACCAGATCCTTGCCATTAAACTTCCTCATATCACTATTTGGAATGTAGTGGGGCTTAAACCCAACATTAGAGTCTCTAAAATAATAATTCATATTCCTTTTATTCTCATCATGAGTTTCATGGAATACCTTTTCGCAATTAAGAAGCATTTCATGTAACAAGTTTGTCAAACCTTCCATGTCTACTTTTAAACCACTCATGTCACATTTTATTTCTTATTTTAAACCATCCATGTCACCTTTTAAGCCATCCATGTCCCATTTTAAGCTATCCATGTCCCCTTTTATTTCATCTTTGGCTTCTCTTTATGAAAGCAAAATTTGTTACACTTGGTCCCATAATTTTGATATATCATGTTGGAATTATTCCTCTTCATCTGTCATAATAGAGCTTTCTAAGGGCTTAATGGGTGTAGTGTTATTGTGTTTCGGAGGTATTTTAGAACCAAATACTAATATATATGCTTCAATATAGCCTTGGAATCACTTCAAACTGATTTTTCAAACAAAAGTTATGCAATTTTTTTTAAAATACACACTTTTTTCTTGCTTTTAGGAGCTCAATCTTGAACGAGTTGTAACTCTGTAATTTCAACTCTCCCAGTTTTGAAATTTCATCCTGTGATATCCCGCTGAGTCTTCCTTGCAACTCCACAAGTCTGACCGAGTTTGGATTCTTCAAGGTAAAGTCATTCCAAATCTCCCATAATGACCTAGTTATGGACTAGTTTAGTAGATAAAACTTGTGTGGGATGCCACGTGTCACTGTTTTAACCTCCAACCTTGAAATTGATATAATTAAAACTATATTCTATGCAATTTCAGTCACTTTTTATGGAATTCAAATCCAATGCTTGAGAATAAAGTTATGAAGTGTCTTAGGTCATTTGTTTGAGACTGAATTCTGGAGCATGCAAAAACCCTAACATTAGAGGAAATTTCAACCTAAACAAGCCCATGAAATTTTCATGTAAATAATATGTAAACCAATCAAAATATTTTAAATTTAAAAAGAGAAACATGTAAATATTTTGGAGGGAAAATATAAAAAGCTATTTTTTATTTGTATTTTGAGCTTATCTCCTTATAGGTTTACTCAAGTTTTAAGTGTAGACTCGTTGGATGAAGAATTAAATAATAAATCCAGCAAGTACCCATTATGCATACTTTTTATCAGACCCACATTGATAAAAGTGAAGATACATTAAAAAAGTGTGTTCAACACATTTTTTAATGTATCTTCATTTTTTATTGATGTGGGTCTTCTCAAAAGTATGCATAATGAGTACTCATTGGATGCATAATTTAATTCTGAATACAATGAGTTTATACACTTGAAATTTGAGTAAACCTATAAGGAGATAAGCTAAAAATACAAAAAAAAAAAAAGGTATTTTTCTTCTTTGTTGACGCGAAAAGATCTCTAAGCAAAGGGTTGAAAACCTCAACAAAGCAAGATAAAACAATCAACAAAGAGCACTCAATCAAGCATTCCAAACATTCAAAATATCAAATTTGGACTTGGAGACATACCTGAGGGTCCTATGTTTGAATATGTTCTCGTAGGGTCCAAACGCTTTGCTTCCTCCAAGGTGTGTAGACCTACAAATCAATCATATAAGCATATACATAATATATAATTCAACATGCATGAATACGAATATGTTATATCAGCATATACAACAATTTAGACTATCATTCATTAGATGACAATATATATTAGGAACAAGACATGAGCTTCTTTATTGATTAACAACATTAAGTATAGGATAGATACAACTTGATCCAAGCGTTGGGTACTAAGTTATTCCTAAAGAATCAACTTAATCCTCTATACATTAGATTATCAACCCAGGATTCGTCTTTTTATTATAGAGTTGTCAACATAGTTAGTGCAAGGATAGTACTTAAATTAGTGGGATCTATGTAAGACTAACATGAAGCAAAAGTTAAGAAGGAACATTCAAAAAGCTTCTCCCAGGAAAAAAACTCGATCTTATCAAACTAGAAGAAGGAATAAATCATTGTGCAGAAATCATACAATAACTTAACTATCTTTAACTAAATACTAAATCTGAGCATTCACACAACTGAATAGTAAATCTGAGAATTCACACAAGGAACAACAAATAATTCAAGTTGAAAGTAATAAAAAGTAATGATACAAAGAAGATAGTGATCATTCCAGGTTTGGGCCCATGGTCTCTGGAAGTTAACCATCTTGGATAAAATTCAATATGTTGGATTAAAACTAAACCATGCGAATTACAAAAAGGTCTGTCAAAACCTTAAGTCAGTCTGAGGTTTAGTCACCTTTTACAGTCAGTGAGAAATATCATAATCATCCTCTTTTTCTTTTTTTATTGTAGTTTAATTGCATTTATATATTACAACATATTTCTAATGTTCGAATAGTAAACTTATCCTTAGAATCATAAGATTCTTAGGATTTGTTATTTAAACTATAAAATCTCCATCATATTTCCGAGATAATAGATTGTATCCTTTATTTGATTGTTCCATGCACATAGGCACAAATACCTGATCAACATACCACGATTAGCCCAATTGTTCTTCCACAACATGGTTTCTCTTCAGCTATTTTAGGGAACAACAATCGTGCATCAAATATTTCCTGTACATAAATTAACCCAAATTGTGAATTAATGATGTCTTAAGTATTCAAATTTACTCATTGATAGGGTAGAATATGAATATGTCATTAGCTTCTTTCTAGAACTTCTAACTTCCAAATTATTACAATCTAAACTTAAAGAACTTGAAAAACCAATTGTTAACTGAAGAAATAAAGGGAAGAAGCATACCAATTCCACGGCCCAAAACTAGACCAAAGGAACTAATGAAGCCTTCCTTGGATCTGTCTAGCCTTAGGCATAAAGACAACCTTGCTAATCAGTGTAAGAAGACGCTAGATAGATAAGTTGAACATCTATGCAAAGGAAATCAGGGATTCAGGGATTCATAGAGCTTGGGAGTGCAGGAGACATGGGAATAACATACTTGATCTAGGAGAAATCAAGTATAATGTCAATATCTCTTTTCTCTTGTGAATTAGGCTTACCCAAGGGGTGTATATATACCACCCGAAATTGGTTATTTTAGTTAGGCCATGAGCTCTTGTAGGTTGGTTCTTGGTAAAATTCATAAACCCTACCCAAAAAATAGAATATTTTTTTCTCATATTTAAAAATGTATATGTAGGTATAGTGTTCTAGGACCCATGTATGTACGTGATTTTGTGTGGGAAGAGTTGCACATGGAATTTGAAATACAGTTTTTTAGTATAAATTCAAGTCTGCATGGGTAAAGGGACTGCCTAGGACCATGAAAGATAATCATATCTATAGGAGTACTCAATAATGCTATAACATTCTTTTCCCTCCAAAATTCATAACTTTTGTTTTATTATTTTCGTATTATTTTATTATTTTTCCTTAGGCGGCCACGTTTAGGTTGAAGTTTCCTCTAATGGTTCTTTGTATCATATCTCAAAAAATTCAATGAACCAAGATCTCAAATTTCGACATGAATTTCATCAAGATTTCCTATCCATGTGGTAGAAATTTTAGCTTCTTAAGCTTTGTATAAAAAACGTTATAGTGAAAATTCAAATGTGGCTTGTTTGGAGTAATGAAACCCTAGAATCCAAAGCTCTGATACCAAATATTATGCAACTAACTCACAAAATAGAAGAAAAGATAGATCAACGACTTGAAAAATAACATCTTCGATGGGGAAACCTCCTTTACGTTACAAAAATGAAAAATTCTTGAATGATTCAAATGATAAGACCTCCTTGGTATATATAGAAGTCTAAGGGTTCATAATATAATCAGAGTCTACATAACAATAATAATGTAAGTGTTGGGTTGTGTTATATTCTTTCCATGACTAACCTACGTAGTGAACCGAGGGGGGCCGGATCCCCCCTTCGTTGCGCCGATTGCATAGTTGGGGTGGGGTCATAGGGGGGGTGGGGTCACAGGGGGGGTGGTAGCCCCCATTGTCCAGGGGGTTTGAGGGGGCGAGTAGCCCCCCTCTACGGGATCCGAGGCAGCGCCCCGAGAAAATTGTTTTTGGACCCTATATTAGGTTGGGAAGACCTACCTATGGTTTTTGGTCCATGGTTTTGGACGAGATGGTTTTCAGTCCATGGTATTGGATGCTTCGACATGTATAAATATGTATTGTAACATTGAAAGGAATATAATAAAAAATCAATATAGTAGTCTCGGTTTTGGGAGCCAGGGGGAAATCTCTATGTATATGTGTTTTATGTGTTATGCTCTCACATTTTTTATTTTCTATGTTTTAGAATTCGTATGCAGGTAATTTCTGTATGGGGTTAAAACCTACATTTGGTATCAGAGGTGTTTTGGCTTCAAGGGGACACCTTTGTTGCTGAGGGGTTTCGCTCGGGCTTGTGGCAGACCCTGTTCAGTGGGAGATCTGTGGGATTTATTCTGGTGGTGAAAGAAGATGGTGAGCAATGGGAAGATAGAGATCAAGAAATTTAATGGTTAAATTTTTTAGTTATGGAAACTCAAGATGGAGGATCTGTTGGTGGATAAAGATTAGTGGATCACAGTAGATCCAGGTACTAAACTAACAAGGGTGTCTGATGAAGAATGGAAGAAGTTGGATCAGAAGGCTAAGAGCACAATATGATTGTGTCTCAGATTTAGTATTGTTGAATGTATCAAGGGAAGCTATGGTGAAGCCTTTGTGGGACAAGTTAGGGACTTTGTACCAATCTAAGTCTCTGGTGAATAAATTGTTCCTACAGAAAAAGTTGTATAACTTGAGGATGAAAGATGGAGACTCGGGGACAGAGCATCTAAACGCATTTAATACAGTGGTAATTTAGTTATTATTTGTTCATATTAAAATTTCAAATGAAGATAAGTGCATCATTTTGTTGTGTTCTCTACCAGATTTGTGGGATAGTCTGCTTATTGCAATAGGTAGCAATGCAACTACCTTGTAGTTTGATGAAATAGTCTCATCCTTGCTGACGGAGGAGATGAGACAGAAAAATATGGAGAGCCAGAATTGTGATGCCTTGTATGTATGAGGATGGTCCCAGAACATAAACAAAAATAAGTCATCGAGTGGGAGATCTAAATCTAGAGGGAGATCTAAATCTCCAGGAAAACCTATAAAGGTGGTATGCTGGAAATGTAGAAAGGAAGGGCACTACAAAAGGGGCTGTAAATCTAAAGCTCCTGACAAAGGAAAGGAATCTGATGATGCTTCTTCTGCAGAGGCGAAAACCACCTTAGATGAAGGTGGGGATGTGTGCTTGGATTCTTCAAGTACACATGTAGATCATGAGGCATGATTGATTGACTCAGGTGCATCCTTTCACTTCACTCCTCATAGAGAGTGGTTCTGCGAGTATGATAAATATGATGGTGATGATGTCTTTTTAGGGGATTATAGGTAGGCTAGAATCATTGGTCACAGAAAAGTAGAGTTGAAGTTGCAAGGTGGAAGGGTTAGAACACTTATGGGTGTTCTGCATGTTCCTGCATTAACCAAAAATCTGATTTTTGTAAGCAAGCTCGATGATGGGGTGTAAAAACAGTGTTCAATAAAGATACCTGCTGGTTTGGGGAGCACTGGTATTGATGCAGGGAGTTCAGACTGGAATTCTGTACAAGCTGCAAGGTAGCACTATTGTTGATGGGTTCAACAATTCTATGGTTTCTAAAAGTGGAATAGAAAATCTAGTGGTCTCTAGAGAGAAGACCATGTTGTGGCATCAAAGGCTTGGACATATTGGAGAGGAGGGCCTTCAAATACTTCATGGTAAAGGTATGGTAGAAGGTATGAGTAATAGCTCTCTAGATTTTGATTTCTATGAAAATTGTGTATATGTGAAGCAGAATCGGGTGAGTTTCCCCTCTGGTAGTAAGAGGGCGAAACAGATATTATAACTTGTGCACAATGATATGTTTGGACCTGTGAAGGTTCCATCACTAGGTAAGTCTGTGTACTATGTATCATTTATAGATGAATTCTCAAGGAATAAATGGATATATTTCCTTAAGAAGAAATCTGAAGTCTTTGACAGGTTTAAAGAATTTAAGGCTCTAGTGGAAAATCAGACAGAGAAGAAGATAAACGTGCTGAGGACAGATAATGGTGGAGAATTTTGCAGCAAGGAATTTGAAGAATTTTGTAAGAAATGTGGTATAGCACGACAAAAGACTACTCCATATAAACCTCAACAAAATGGAGTCGCAGAAAGAATGAACAAGACGTTGATGGAAATGGCAAGAAGCATGCTCAGTGGTGCCGGGTTAGGACAAGAATTCTGGGCAGAGGTGGTGGATATTGCATGTTACTTGGTCAACAGGTCACCTTCATCAGCGTTGGAGGATAAGACTCCACAAGAAGTATGGACTAGTAGGAAACCCTCTCTTTCACATTTGAGGGTATCTGGATGTGATGCATATGTACATGTTCCAAAGGAGAAATGAACCAAGTTGGATAGTAAATCTGAAAAGTGCATCTTTATTGGGTATAAGGATGGTTTAAAGGGTTATAAGATTTGGAACCCAGCAACAAGGAAGGTTGTGTATAACCAAGATGTGGTGTTCAAAGAGGTGAAAGATGTTATTAAACATGAAGTCCAACAAAAGGAATATAAGAAGATAGAGTTTGAGCTAAAGGAGGAAGAATCATACTCTACAGCAGAGGAGGAATTAGAAGATGAAGAGCCATAAACTATGGTTGTAAGAAGATCAGTTCGAGAAAGAAGGCAGCCAGAAAGGTATAGTCCATCTGCTTTCTGTTCAAATTTTTCTTTATTTATTACTGATGATGATCCCAGAACTGTGAAAGAAGCAGTAGATTTAGAGGATGGAAAACTTTGGAAAGAGGCCATGGTTGATGAAATGGCATCTTTGCACAAAAATGAGGCTTGGGATCTGGTGGAATTGCCGGTTGGAAGGAAACCCATTGGTAGAAAATGGGTGTTCAAGAAGAAGACAATTGTAGAAGGAAAGGTGGAGAAATACAAAGCTCGGTTGGTTGCAAAAGGTTATTCCCAGGTGCCAGGAATTGATTTTGGTGATATTTTTTCTCGTGTTGCCAAGGTAACTTCTATTAGATTAATTTTATCTATCGCTGTTGCTTTTGATTTTGAGGTAGAACAGATGGATGTGAAGACAAAATTTCTTCACGGGGTTCTGGAAGAGGAGATCTACATGAAGAAACCTGAAGGCTTTGCAGTGAAGGGTGAGAAAGAACTAGTATTTAAGTTAAAGAAGTATCTGTATGGGTTAAAATAGTCACCAAGGATGTGGTATCAGACATTTGATACATTTATACGAGGACTTGGCTTCACCAGAAGGAAAGCAGATCACTGTGTGTATTTTAAATTAATTGGTGACCGTGTTATTTATCTGGTCTTGTATGTGGATGATATGTTGCTAGTTGGAAATGACAAGGAAATTATCCAGGATTTGAAGACCCAATTGTCCTCCAAATTCGACATGAAATATCTTGGTGCTGCAAACTATATTTTGGGCATGGAAATTAAAAGAGATTGGGTAAAGAGGAAACTCTGGTTAAACTAGAGGAAGTATTTAATCCCACTTCTTCACCCCTGTGAGCATCACCCGATGCAATGAGTGCTAAGTGAACTATTCAAAAATCATGAGAAGGTTCCTATTCCTGTAGGTGTGAGGTTATCTGCTGACCAGTGTCCCAAGACACAAGAAGAGGAAGAGGACATGTCCCATGTTCCATATGCAAGTGCAGTCAGTAGCTTGATGTATTCCATGGTCTGTACTAGACCAGAAATTGCACATGCAGTGGGAGTATTGAGCAGGTTTATGTCAAAACCAGGGAAGGAGCACTGGACAGCAGTGAAGCGGGTTTTCAGGTATTTGCGTGGCACTAGTGATTATGGTTTTGCTACCAAGGAAGACCAGGATTGGACAGAGTGTTTGATATTCATGGCTTTGTTGATGCAGACTGGGCTGGAGATCTGGATCAGAGAAGATCTACAAGTGGGTATGTGTTTAACCTATTTGGAGGTGCAGTCAGTTGGATG
>APFE031277021.1:74816-94646 GCA_000404065.3 Pinus taeda | reverse complement strand
ATCTACAAGATGACAAGCCAACTATTATTCTCAGCCCAATGATTGAAAATTGTGAAGACAGCTCCCCATCATTCTATGTCTCTCTAACTATTCATGAAAAAATCCTTCACAATTTCCTTTTGACACTGGAGCCAGCCTTAATCTAATGCCCAAGGTTGTCATGGATGAGTTGGGTCTTGACATCACCAAGCCTTATCATGACCTATTCTCTTTTGACTCTAGAAAAGTGAAGTGTCTAGGATTAATCAAGGACCTAGCCATCACTTTGTCTTAGTTGCATATGAAAAGCATGATGATGGATATTTTGGTAGCAAATGAACCTCCCAATTTTGGCATGTTACTTTCCAGAGGTTGGATCAATAGATTAGGTGGATCATTACAAAATGATATGTCCTATGCTACTGTCCCAGTTTTCGGAGGTGAGAGCAAGAGATTATACAGAGAGGCACAGTTGGCTTATATCATCAGCGATGAGAAGAACCCTACTAATCATCTCATCTATGCTATTGACACTAATTTTGAAGCATGTATTCTTCATATTGAAGAATCCCAGTTGGCCTCCACGCAGCTCAAGAAACTAGTTTTCCAGATCGCAGAGGAAGAAAACCCACAGATTTGGGATATGTTCTTTGATGGGGCTTGCTCTAAAGAAGATGTTGGGGCATGTGTAGTCCCTGTGTCCCCAACACAACAGTATATTCATTTATCCTTCAAATTAACCTTTCAGGTCACAAACAACATAACAGAGTATGAAGTTTTGATTATGGGCTTAAACGTTGCTAGAGAAATGGGTATCAAAGGTCTGAAAGTGTTTGGAGATGCAGACCTCATCATTCAGCAGGTCAATAAAGCATTCCAAGAAAAGCATCCAAGGTTGAAAGCTTACAGAGATGAGGTATGGAGGCTTAAGGATTCTTTTAATAATTTCAGCATTTCTTATATTCCGATAATGAAGAACCAGCTTTTCGACTCCCTTGCTGTGTCTACTAGCACATTTATTCCTCCTTTGCCTCCTAAATTGACATATGCAGTTCAAGTAAAACATAGACCGTCTTTGCTTGACAATGTCAAATATTGGAGAGTTTTTGAAGACGATGAGGAAATTAACAGGTTTTTACAAGTTGTTGAGGAATTTGCTGAAATGCACATCGACAAAGAAAATGAAACCATGGAATAATGCGGCCAGTCCAAGCTAAAAAATGAGGTCATCCGAGGAAGCATCATCCAGCTGCCTAGTAATCATATACCAAAAGGATTAGTGCCTCTAGAGAAATTGTTTAACCATAACAATGTGCATTATAACCCTGCTAAAACAGAAAATAATTCTATTGTTTGTAAACACAATATAGGTAGCCTAGCCCATTTGAAATTCATCAATCTGTCCACTCATTTGTCCTCTGCCCAGAATTTCGAGTATTGCACCCTCATGAAGCAATTCGCTGATATTTTTTTCCTTGGAATACACTGATCTTAAAACCTATGATACAGGCATCATTCAACATAAGATTCCAGCGGAAAAAACACCACCCCTTTTAAGCAAAAATTGAGACCTATCAGCCCTCTCTTATTGCCTTTGATTGAGAAAGAAATCAAGAAGTTGTTGGATGCCAAAATCATAGTTCCCCTAAGGTATTCAAAGTGGATAGCTAACCTTGTGGTAGTAAGAAAGAAAAATGGAGAAATCAATCATTGTGTTGACTTCAGAAATCTGAACAAGTGCTCTAAAAAAGATAACTACCCCTACCTAAGATGGAACACTTGTTGCAAAGAGTTTCAGGGGCCCAAGTCATGTCTTTCTTAGATGGATTTTCAGGTTACAATCAGGTTTATGTACATCTAGAAGATTAGGAAAAGACCGCCTTCACTACTCCTTGGGGCACTTTCATGTACTCCATGATGCCTTTAGGACTGATGAATGTTGGGGCTACTTTTCAGAGGGCCATGGAAATAGCCTTCGTGGGAGAGAAGGACAAGTTTGTCCTTATTTATCTTGATGAAATAAAAGTCTTCTCCAGCAAACAAAAATACCATTTATAGCATTTGAATAAGGTCTTCCTAAAGGGCAGACAGTTTGGAATTTCAGTGAACCCAAAGAAGTCACAGTTTGCTCTAGAAGAAGGCAAACTTCTAAGACATATTTTTTTTGCTGAAGGTGTGAAGATCAATCCAGCAAGGGTTCAAGCCATTCAGACATTGTCCATCCCAAGGTCAAAAAGGGACATTTAATCCTTCCTGGGTAAGATAAACTTTGTAAGGAGGTTCATTCCAAACTTTACAGAGCTTGTAAAGCACATCACTTCCATGCTGAAGAAAGGATCAGAAATAAAATGGACAGATGCTTCAAGAAGCTCTTTTGAAGCCATCAAGCAAGCTATCATGGAATCTCCCACTCTAATCAGCCCAGATTACACTAAGGAGTTGTGTATCTTCTATTTTGCCTCTTATGATACACTTGCAGCAGTTCTGTTGCAAAAAAATGATGAAGGCATAGAGCACCCCATGGCCTTTTTCAGCAAAACTTTAAGGGATGTTGACTAAGGTATGAACTTATTGAAAAATAAGCTTATGCTCTCATAAAATCTTTAAAGGCTTTTAGAATTTACATTCTGCATTCCAAAGTTGCCTATGTACCTTCAGCCTCAGTAAAAGATGTCTTAACTCAGCTAGATATCGATGGGAAGAGAGCTAAATGGATTGCAAAATTCATAGAATTTAACATAGAGGTGAAGCCCACCAAGCTTGTCAAAGGCCAGGGCTTGACTAAACTTATGGCTGAAGAAAATTGCAGCTTGTTAGACATAAATTCCATGGGTCTAAATCCAGATGATGAGCAGATAGAGGGAGCAGCAGAAAAGCAAAAGCAGAATCAGCCTTTGGCTGAAAATCTAGCCACATGTGAATGGTATTACGACATAGTTCATTTTTTGCAAAGGCTAGAAGTCCCTCCAGGCCTTAGCTCAAGTCAAGCTTGTGCCATTAAACTCAGATCAGCCAAATTCTTCATTAATAAAAATTTTCTTTATTGGAGAGACCCATCAGGAATCCTCTTGAGGTGTCTAGATAAAGAACAATATGTGAAAGTTATACACCAGTTCCATTCCAGCATCTGTGGAGGGCATCATTATTGGAAAACCATAGCCCACAAAATCTTGAGGGTTGGATATTATTGGCCCACTTTGTTCTCTGATGTGTTTTCTTTTGTAAAAGCTTGTGACAAGTGTTAGAGGTTTACAGGAAGACAGCAGCTAAAATCTTTGCCCTTGAAGCCAATACATGTCAATGGTCCCTTCCACCAATGGGGCTTGGACTTTATAGGTGAGATCAATCCACATTCCAATGGCCAACACAAATGGATCTTAGTAGCCACCAATTATTTCACCAAGTGGATTGAGGCTATACCCACTAAGAATGCCAATCATCAAGTTGTCATCAAGTTCTTGAATGAGAATATTTTCACTAGATTTGGTTGCCCAACCATACTAGTCACTGATAATGCAACAGATTTCAAGGCAAAAGAATTGGTGGACATGACTGAATCCATGGGCATTCAAGTGGTGTATTCTACTTCATATTATCCTCAAGGCAATGGCCTAGCAGAATAATCTAACAAGAGTCTGGTAAGGGTAATCAAAAAACTGTTAGAGGACAACAAAAAGAGCTGGGATTCCAAGTTGAAGTTTGCATTATGGGCTGACAGAGTTACGATCAAAAATTCCATAGGGAATTCTCCATTCAAACTGGTTTATGGCGCTGATGATGTTTTCCCTATCCAGCTGCTTCTCCTTGTTGCTAAATTCTTGCAAGAAGAACAAGATGAAGAGAATGACATGGTAAGAAGAATGAATAACCTAGTTGAACTGCAGCAGATTAGAGACCAGCTGGTTGAGAAGTCAAAGGCTGATAAGAAGAAAATCAAAGAAACCTTTGACAGGAAGGAAAAAGTGGACAATTTCCAAGTTGGTGATTGGGTACTTAAATGGGGTGCATTTAAGGAAAAGAAAGATAATCATGGCAAGTTTGACTCCTTATGGATAGGTCTGTTTGTCATTGCTCAAATTCAGCAAAACAATACATTCATTTTGTACAGTCTGGAAGGAAGAGATACTTTTGGTAGCCTAGTAAATGGGCGATTCTTGAAACTTTATTTCGTTTAAGGCTTTAAAGCCTTGTCATTGTAAATATTTTTTTTCAGTTTTTATTTTCATTACAAAATAGACTCCATGCCCAATGGAACACTAGAAGGAAGATTTAATTTTTGTTTTACAGGAAAGGCATTGATCTGAGAGCCTTGAAACCTCACAGGGAGGATTTCATCCCCAGAAGGAGCCAACGTTAGCCGCACTGACAAAAGGCCCAAAATTGGATCCATATATGCTCTCAAAGTTTCCAAATTTATTGAAAAACATCCCAAGGGATCCAAAAATGCTCTTGAAATCTTCAAGATTTGCTCAAAGATCATCCAATGATCAAAATCAGTGTAAGAGGAGAGCCCTGGAAGGGCGGAAATGCATTATTGAGAGGCAAAAATGCTTGAAAACCATGGAAAAACCACAATCGCGGGCTTAAACAAAGGAATGAATAGCAGTCATTAGATATGGTCGATCAACGACCCAGATCTAAGCAGCTAATCGCAATCAGCCGAGCAGAAGGGATAGTTTAAAGTTCTGCGCATGACACCGCTGATCAACGATCGCCGATGATCGAATCAGCGGGTTGCATCGGTAGGGAGCATATTCTATGTTATATAAAGGACTCGGGGAGTGAGTAACGCACGATTGCGACTTATCGCATCACTGATATCGCATCGGCACTATACCATGGCGGGGCCTATGCACATACATATGGGTGACCCGATAGTCGGACCCGACAGCATTATATCTAAGAATTCATAAATGTTGAAGTCTACGCCAAAGCCATTTTTAATGTATTTTCCATGTATTTCATTATATAACGAAATACAAAGGGAAACAGGGGCAGTGCAATAGCAATGGAACCTGGACCCGATGGGTTTCTTGAATGAAAATATATAATCTTTGAAGTCCGTGGAAGGCCCATTTTCAATGTTTTTTCACAGTTTTTGTGTGTTTTCGTTGTTTAAAAAAAATACAAAGGAACCTTTGGACAGTGTCGATTGCGATGAAGCCCGGACCCAAAAGGGTCCGAGAAGTGGAATATATAATATATGAAGTCTGCCAGGTATGTTTTTTCATAATTTTCAATGTTTCGACATATTTCCAATATGAAGGAGAAATCACAAAACAGACAGGATTTCAGGCAAGCCGTGGGCAGTAAGTAGTTTAGGCCGAGCTCCGCCCGATGCCATATAGTTGTTGCCACGTGTCCAAGACGAGGAGAGAGAAAACTGCCCTCGTCGGGCGATCCACCAGTACAAAAGAGGCGCTTGAAATGAATCATTACTGTTGGATATAGGACTCCCAAATCAATGGTGGAGATGTGTTATCACTGCAAGGGTGGACCCAAGAGGAGAATAAGCCATATCTAAGGATTTCTTAAGTCTGGAAAGGACATAGATGGGTGGGATTTTCGTAGTGTCACTGCGTTTTTTGTTTAAAATAGAAAACAGTCATGTATTAATAGAAAGGGGCCATTTAAAGGGATTATAAGGGCCCGAAGACCCATTCCACCATATAACAGAGCCCAAGAGACATATTGTTGGGAAATAGCAGCCCAAAAAGGGAAAGAGAAGGGCCACAACATGTTGCAACCCGAAACAGAAAGATTAGGGAGAATCAACAGCGCAACACAGCCAAATCAAACAAGATCAGGGAGCATCAACATCACAGCTTAGCCGAAGACAACAGAGATCATGGAGTAGACAATGCAGCTGTCCAAAACAAATAGAAAGATCAAAGGCCACAACGCAACTCATCAAAACAAGCATCATGGGGCATCTCTGGCACGAGAGAGCTCTTAGATAGCACATCAAGCTACCCAAAATATCTTAATGCGGTTATTCTTCTATTAGAAGGAGAAAAACCTCCAAGCCATGCTTGCCTTCAGGGAATCAAATAGTTAAGGGACAGAGTGGATAGATTAAGACTCTGAGCCTTCTAGAGAGCTCAGGAGCATTGTAAAAGGCTATAAATATCTGAAAACTAGATGTAACTAGGATTCAACTTCTGGAGATTGTTCCTCCTATATTCCTTCAAACTTCTCATCTTGATTCTAGCAATATAAGCTTCTTTTGCTATTATATGTTCAATGTCCATTCTCTTTGTTGTTCTATGCTTGCACTTGAATAGGTTATTCAAGTTTTCTGCTATGTATAATGCCAGATAACTGTCATCTTATCTCTGCATTAATAAATTATATTTGCAAGTCTCATTTACTTCCTGTAGTTGAACTTTCATATGGTTTGTGTATGCAATCTGCTGGTATAGTCAGTATTCTCCATCTATCTATTGAATCTATAAATTATTGAGCATTAATGGTCTAAAGCCTTGTGTTGGTGAGAGTGTTCATGCATGTCTTGAGTGAGAATAGAGCTGAAATGGTTATCTAACTTGATCCAAACCATCATCCATTCCAATAGTTTTGAGAACAATATTGAAGATTATATGTTACCAGGCATCTTCGATCTGCAACCTAGGAGAGTTTCTTGGGGAGCTAACAGGTTCTTGTACAAATTTTCGCACAGTTAAGCTTGGTGAAGAAATATATGACTCCACGCCCAATGGATAAGGCACTAATATATGGTTCTTAATGCTTCTGTGGAAGAAGCACTATCCCCAGTTGGAGCCAAATGTTGTAGCTTATATTGTGTTTTAAGCTTATTTATCAGTTTTATCACAATGGGCAGTCTAAAATCACTACAGGGGTTCAACCTCAATGAAGCTCCCTTATTTTCTTTACATCCGCAGAGTCTAAGGGAAATGAAGTATTTTGTTTATTATATATCAAAATTGCAAAAGAAAGAAGTGTAAAAGAATCGGCCCCGGTGTAGCCAAGGTCGCTATACGAACAAATCAAATCGCTATATAAATGGTTATATGGATCCAGACCCGATGTGTGTGTGTGTGTGTTATCGATGCAGTTAATCACAATCGCAAAAATGTAATGGGCATTTATGTTATCACCACGGAATCACCGACTGTGATTTGTGATGATGGGCCAGACCTGAAAAACTATATGTTAAAATTTTATAAGTCCTAGTGGGTCCACAAAGCATCTTTGCATATGTGTTGGTTCCTTTTCCAATTATGATTCGTGATGGGATGGACCCACAATTTATTACATTATGTTTAAAAGTCCTGGCAGGTCCGACGTATTGCAAAGCGCCATATGCATATACGTTGGGTTCCACCAATTGCGATTTGTGATCACTGACCACAAAAAATATATGTGGCGTTTTATAATTCCGGCAAGTCCATAGTTATATACATGTATATGGTTCCGCCAATTGCGATGTGCGATGGGTCAGACCCGATATTATTATGCCATGTTTTATAACTCAGGCGCGTCCTTCATATCGCGGTTTGTTAAGGATTGTGTTAATACAACGATTTAAAACACTGATTGCGATTTGCGATGGGAAGTCAATGAAACATTGAACAGGCGGATCTGATGGGTTAATAAATCAGAGTAACCAAAGTTTTGTGTCGATCTCGCTATATAAAGGGAAAATCAGTGTTAGAGACGAATACAAAGAAAAGGTGATTTGTCAGGTTTCTTTTTGTTTCCACCAATCAGAACACTCCCGACATATATGTGGACCCCTTCCAAAGATTTTGGTGCAGTTTTACATATGTTATGAGTTTCAATATTTTATATGTAATAAAGTTGAATAATTTCAAATAGGAAATAGTTTTATAACTGTTATAAAGTGGTTTCTTAGCTGTTTCAAGAAATCAGTTTCCAAAAATGATTTGATAGTTAATCAGAGAGGGAAGAGATAAAAGCTCAAAAAGGGAATAGTAAGGAGGTCCGGAATTTTGGAGAACCTGGAGACTAAGCCACTGTATTCCTAATATAGTTGTTGATTAATGAAAGAATCAGAAGTTTCCATGAATTGTTGGGTATAATATTGTAACTTCTCTATCATGTGTCATCTTATGTTTTCTTCTTTCAAGTATGGTAATGAAGATACAGGTCTTTATTTTCTTATGTAGATAAAGTTAAAATTCCTTAAAAGAGTGCTCCTATACTTGAATTTTTCACCTTCCTTTCTAAGTTATAGATAATAGTTTCTATGTAAGACAACATATTATCTTTAACTTCTCCAAGGGTCACAGATAATACTTTCTGTGTCAAGCAGCATATTGTCTATGATTCAGTTCTCATTTTCATAATTCTTCTAAGTGACGGATAGTAGGTTCTGTGTTAAGCAGCATATTATCTTTAACTTCTCCTTCAAGCTTTCTTCATTCATCATTTATATCTAGCAACAAATGGCATTCTGAGATTTTCCAATCACATATGTATTAAGATTTAAAGACAAAGTTTTCCAGGTCTTTCATTTAAGAATACAACAAAGAAATAAAGTGACAAATAAGTGACAACAAACAATAATCATTAATGTCTTAAGCACAATTTCTCCACAGCGAGGAAATTAGTTTCTTACGGTACAACATTACTTGAAGCTTTCACCTTCCTTTCTAAGTTATAGATAATAGTTTCTGTGTAACGCAGCATATTATCTTTAACTTCTCCAAGGGTCACAGATAATAGTTTTTGTATCAAGAAGCATATTGTCTATGATTTAGTTCTCATTTTCATAATTCTTCTAAGTGCTGGATAGTAGGTTCTATGTTAAGCAGCATATTATCTTTAACTTCTCCTTCAAGCTTTCTTCATTCATCATTTATATCTAGCAACAAATGGCATTCTGAGATTTTCTAGTCACATATGTATTAAGGGTTAAATATCAAGTTTTACAGGTCTTTCATTTAAGAATACAACAACAAAAAAAGTGACAAATAAGTGACAACAAACAATAATCATTAATGTCTTAAGCCCAATTTCTCCACAACCTTCTTAAGGTACAACATTAATTGGCAGCGCTACTGGGGAAAGAAGACAAGAACACTTTTCCCTGGGTTTTCAATATTTTCCTTTGGTTTTTCAGTGAGGAGGAAATACTTGGCTATTTCGAATAAAAGCAATAAAAGGTGATTCCATAATAACAAAGACCACAGCCTGCAAAATAATTGAATAAGAATACTTTTCCATAGGTTTATTAAGTTTGAAGTTGGTCCTTGAGAGTGACAAGTTTCAGCAATTGGTTGTACATTCACAGTTGTGATTTTCACTTACAACATTAATTGGTGACTCTACTGCACTTTGAAGTTTTCTTTTCTGGGTTTTAATAGCTCTCCCTGCATTCTTAGTCCATAAATTTGATCCATTTGATTTTACTGGGATCACTGGCTATCCCCATCATATGCCTGCATTTTCTGCGTGGAATGAGTATCTTCCAAAATTCTGTAGAAAGGAATATGAAGATCTGGCTCAACACCTCCAAGAGTTTCATGAATGCATGGAGCAGTTGGACATCATTCATGGATATGTGAAGATGAAGTTGTTTTTGTTTTCTTTTGACCTAGAAGCTAGGCTTTGGTTCAAGTCTCTGCCTCTTTCAAGCATTTCATCTTTGAAAGATTTCCATTCAATTCTTCTTGTAGAACTTATTATCCACACAAATTTCTGTTTGAAGGTTGTTGTGAATATTATGATGCTAAAGAAACTTTAAAAGCTCATGATAATTCTGTTGAAGAAACTAATGATATTGTTGATAATATTTCAAGCATTAAGAGAGGTTATAGCCAAATTAATTATGAGCAGGTCTCTGAAAGAAAAGAACTATCATTTTCTCAAAATGACGTGGAGAATTCTTCTATAATCTCCCAAGCAGAGAATTGGTTGATTCAATCTCAAGCAAATCAAGAGAGTATTCAGATAGAGGAAAGTTCAAACATGCATCAAGAATTTATGCTCAACAGTTGAGAAGAGGAAGAAATAATTAAGCTGCAAATAAATCGCCAAAGTTCCTATTTTGTTAAATTTGATGATCCTCCTATCTATAATGAAAATGGTTTAAATGGGGAACAGGACAAAGCTCTTCAAGTGCATCAATTGGGTGTTGAACATAAAGGAAGAAACCAGCAAGTGGGATATGTTGGACAGCAATATATTGAGCCAATTATCATAGCAAAAGAGGCTATCTCATGTAAAAAGGAAGTTGTAAAGAGATTGTAAATGATTGCATTGAAGAACACAATGATGCCCATGGATCAGAGATAAACAATCTATTTGAAGTTGACCATATGTCATATAGTGATGTGAAAAAATATATTTTTCTTCCTAAGGTTATAATTACAAATTATTTTCAATCAAAGCTTAGAGATGAAAAGTGGAGACATAAAAGTGACATAGATCATTTTCTTAAAGATGTTGTTGATTGTTCTGTTGAACATATTATCCCAACAGAAGGTTTATTCGAGCAAGAACCTTCATACATAGAGGATTTCTTTTTTGGAGCTAATCAAGACCATATTTTTTCTTATACTTTTGAAGATCCTGTGGCAGATTACATGGAGGAATTTATCAGCAGTCTACACATATCATTTTGTGGATATACTCCTAATTTTGGTTGTGAGCTGCTTTTATGCATAGTTTATTTTTCGTTCAGGATGAATTGTTTTTTAAAATTTCACTGGCAGAATGGTTCTAGATTAAGCACCCAAATGCTAACCTCGCACCATTGGAAGATTGACTTCACCTGATGGAGATCAATCATGTACATATGTAGGAACTTGTACATGAATAAGCTCAGGTGTTGAGCATTTGGTTTCTAGTTGCAGTTCTTCAATTTAATCATTAGTTGATGAATAAGGGTGACTTTCCCAGTTGGAAATTGGTTTGCAGAGGTGTCAGACTTCAATATTGTCAGGTTTCAGTTGTCAAATTTTAGGGTTTTCACAGTTTTGGACTCCATGCTCAACTAAGGCTATTGATCTAATATTCTCAATATTTTGCTATCAAAGTGCAAGCATCTTATCACTGCAGATATTGGTGTGGGTTCACTATACAAATTTTCACAGAGTTAAGCTTGGAAAAGCAATATATGACTCCATGCCCAATGGATAAGGCACTAATCTACGATTCTTAGTGCTTCCGTGGCAGAAGCACTATCCCCAGTTGGAGCTAGATGTTGTATCTTATATTGTGTTTTAAGCTTATTTATTAGTTTTATCACAATGCGCGGTCTAAAATCACTACAGGGTTTCAACCTCAATGAAGCTCCTTTATTTTCTTTACATCCGCAAAGTCTAAGGGAAATGAAGTATTTTGTTTATTATATATCGAAATCGCAAAAGAAATAAGTGTAAAAGAATCAGCCCCGGTGTAGCCAAGGTCGCTATACAAACAAATCAAATCAATATATAAATTGTTATATGGATCCAGACCCGATATATCTATGTGTGTGTGTGTGTGTGTGTGTGTGTGTGTGTGTTATCAATGTAGTTAATCGCAATTGAAAAAATGTAATGGGAATTTATGTTATCACCACGGAATCACCGATTGCGATTTGTGATGGGAAGTCAATGAAACATTGAACAAGCGGATCTGATGGGTTAATAAATCAGAGTTAATTCTTTTGAGTTCCGCAGTAACCAAAGGTTTGTGTCGATCTCGCTGTATAAAGGGAAAATCAGTGTTAGAGACGAATACAAAGAAAATGTGATTAGTCAAGTTTCTTTGTGTTTTCGCAATCAGAACACTACCAACATATATGTGGACGCCTTCCAAAGCTTTTGACGTAGTTTTACATATGTTATGAGTTTCAATATTTTATATGTAATAAAGTTGAATAATTTCAAATAAGAAATTGTTTTTTAATTGTTATAAAGCGGTTTATTAGCTGTGTTGAGAAATCAATTTCCAAAACTGATTTGATAATTAATCAGAGAGGGAAGAGATAAAAGCCTGAAAAGGGAATTGTAAGGGGGTTTGGAATTTTGGAGAACCTGGAGACTAAGCCACTGTATTCCTGATATAGTTGTGAATCAGAGGTTTCCATGAATTGTTGGGTATACTTTTGTAGCTTCTTTGTCATGTGTCATCTTATGTTTTCTTCTTTCAAGTATAGTAATGAAGCTACAGGTCTTTATTTGCTTATGTAGATAAAGTTAAAATTCCTTAAAAGAGTGTTCCTATACTTGAAGTTTTCACCTTCCTTTCTAAGTTATAGATAATAGTTTCTGTGTAAGGCAGCATATTATCTTTAACGTCTCCAAGGGTCACAGATAATAGTTTTTGTGTCAAGCAACATATTATCTATTATTTAGTTCTCATTTTCATAATTCTTCTAAATGACGGATAGTAGGTTCTGTGTTAAGCAGCATATTATCTTTAACTTCTCATTCAAGCTTTCTTCATTCATCATTTATATCTAGCAACAAATGGCATTCTAAGATTTTCCGGTTACATATGTATTAAGGGTTAAAGACCAAGTTTTCCAGGTCCTTCGTCTAAGAATACAACAAAAAATTAAAGTGTCAAATAAGTGACAACAAACAATAATCATTAATGTCTAAAGCAAAATTTCTCCACAGTCGGGAAATTGGTTTCTTAAGGTACAACAGAGACCATAATACTTTGGTGATAATTTATTACCCTTCTTAGCTTGCTTGAGGGACATTTGTTTGTATGATTGTAGTCGTAGAAATACCCAGTCACTTACATCAAAACTTCTTTCACTGCGATGTTGATTTGCCTATTGTTTCATTCTGTTCTACGCCAAAGTGACGCTATCCTTTAAGAGTTGGAGAACTTGTTGTTGATGCTCGATGTGATCTTTCACTGCTTGAACCTTATAATTTTCTCTTAAACATGATGTGATGGATGGTGAATGATATCCATAAAGTGCCATAAACGAGGTAATTTTTGCTGCAGTATGGAAGAAAGTGTTATACCACCATTTAGCTAGAGGCAACCCCTTGACCATTGTTTTTGTTTATTAGATACAAAGCAACAAATATATCCTTCCAAACATGTGTTCACTATCTCAGTTTTCCCATCAGATTGAGGATGATATGATGATCTATGAGTTAATTGAGTACCCAGACAAGAAAAAGGTTTGATCCAAAAATTTCCAGTGAAAATGGGATCTCTATCACTTACATTAATCTTTGGGTTTCCATGTAACTTTTGAATTGCTTCCATAAATGCAGTAGCAATTGTACTAGCTTTAAATGGATGAGATAATGCACAAAAGTGTGCATACTTGGTAAGTTTATCAACTACCACCATGGTGACACTCTTTCCTTAGGACTTGGGTAAAACTGTGATAAAATCCATTGAAACCTCCTCCCAATGTTGACTTGGAATGGATAAAGGTTGTAACAAACCTGGGGTCTTAATTGTCTCAACTTTATTTTGTTGGCAAACTAAACATTCTGGCACAAACTTTTGAATATCAGATTTAAGGCCATCCCAAAAAAAATCCTTCTTAACCCTATGGTAAGTTTTTAAAATCCTGAGTTCCCTCCTGAGGGAGAGGTGTGCAATTCTAGAAGAATATTTTGTTTGAGTTGGGAGTTCTTACAGAGGTATAAGCAATTTCTGTACCATAACGAATCATTTTTCCAGCTAAATGTATCAGATGTACTAGGATCTTGCTGCAACTTTTGAATGAGTGCCGAAACTTCTTTGTCATTCTTTCATTTGTCCCTTGTTTCGTTTATCCAATCTGGTTGGATGAGATAAATGGAACAAAGAAATTCTTTCACATCCTCATCCTTTCTTGAGAGTGCTTCTGCGACAACTTTTTTCTTCCCTTTTTTTGTAGATGATTTCAAATTCATAACCCAACATCCTTGTGACCCATTTTTGTTGATCTTATGAAGATAATCTTCATTCTAAAAGGTATTTAAGACTACCATGATCTGTTTTTACCTTGAAGTTTCTTCCTATTAGGTAAGGTAGCCATTTCTTAAGTGCATGTAGTATTGCCAACATTTCCTTCTCATAAAATAATTTTGTGTGAATACTTTCCTTTGATTGGATGAATTTCAAAAGAAATGCATCTTCCTTCTTGCATTAAAATATAACAAATTCCATTTCCTAAGGCATCACATTCCATAATAAAAGTTTTTGTGAAGTCTGGCATAGCTAAGACCAGTGTTGGATACAAATCCACTTTAATATGTTCAAAAGCCATCGTTGCTAATGGGGTCCAAGAAAACGCATCTTTCTTCAGTAATGTTGTTAGAGGTACTGCTATTTTCCCATAATTCTTAAAAAACTTGTGATAATACCCTTTCAACCTGAGAAATGCTTGCAGATGCTTTATGGATGTGGGGATTTTCTATTCCTTAATGATTTTAATTTTTCTAGGGTCTACCTTAACACCTTCATGAGATACATTATGACCCAAATATTCCACCTCCTGTACTCTAAAGAAACATTTGGAGGTTTTGCATATAATTGTATCTCCTCAAATAGTTTGAGCACCCTGTCAATATGTTGAACATGATCCTTCCAAGACTTGTTGTAGATTAGTATATCATCAAAAAATACTAACACAAATTTTCTATGGAAGGGTTTGAAAATGGAATTCATGAAACCTTGAAATGTAGAAGGTGCATTGGTAAGGCGAAAAGGCATGACCAAAAATTCATAATGACCCTCATGAGTTCTAGATGTTGTTTTTAGAATGTCTTCAGTCTTCATTCTGATTTGATGATATCCTGAATGAAGATCCAACTTGGTGAAGTAAATTGCTCCATGTAATTCATCCAATAATTCATCAATGACGGGAATGGGAAATTTATTTTTAATAGTGAGCTTGTTGAGCTCCCTATAATCCGGACACATGCGCCATGATCCATCGTTCTTGTGCACCAATACTACTGAAGCAGAGAAATAACTTTAAATAGGTTGAATTATACCATGCTCTAGCATTTCTGTAACCATATGTTCAATTTCACTCTTTTGGGCATAGGGATATCTGTAAGGCCTAATGTTTGGAGGAACCTTTCCTGGAATCAAATGAATAGCATGATCATGATCACAAATAGATGGGAGGCCTTTGGGAGTCTCAAATACCTTGGAATGTTTGTCCAAGAGTTTTTGGAGATCTAGAGAAATAGATGATTTCGATTTGGGAATCTCTAGTGAACATAATTGTGCAACTATGCCCCATTGTTCTTTCTTTAGAATTTTTGTCATGCCGTTGGAGTTGATTATCTTTTTTGGCTTCCCTACGATACCCCTTAGTTCAACTTCATTTCCTTCATAAAAAAAATCAAGAAAAGTTCTTGAAAATTAAAAGCTACCGTACCCAAATATTGTAGCCATTGGACTCCTAGTACAACATCAACACCACCCATTGGAATAGAAAACATTAGACTATTCAATACATATTCTCCCATGAATATCTTGATACTATGACACTTTCCAGAGAAATTTATGGTTCCTCCATTTGCAACCATCACTTGACACTCTGGTGCTAGATATAGGAAGAAATTCAATTCCTTGGATATCTTACAATGAATAAAGTTATGGGTACTACCCAAATCAATCAACACTATTACCTTTTTCTTCTTGATATGTCCTTCTATCTTGAGAGTTTTAGGAGTGGTAATTCTTGCCAATGCATTACAAGATATGGTCATATTCATTTCTTCTTTCTCTAGGGTTGGTGCCTGGTGTATATAGTCTTCTTTTGACATTTCTTGTTCCTTTTCTTCCTCCTCTTCACAATCTATGTAAAATAATTTCTTCTCACCACACTTATGACCTTTAGTGTATTTTCTATCACAATTGTAACAAATCCCTTTTTCTCTTTTTTCATCCAATTGTTATGGTGTCAACCTTGTAGGTTGTGGAAGGCTATGGGCAGCAACACTTCCATATTTATAGTTGTGAGTGGTAGGCTTCCTTGTTGCCATAATTTTTCTTTCAATTTTCCTTGCAAACCTGAATGCCTTTTCCAATGAATCAAGTTCCCAAAGGCGAACCTCATGGTGGATGTTATCCTTTAAATTCCCTATGAAAACATCAATCCTATGCTCCTCTGGAATATCATTTACCCTTATATTCAATTTTTGGAAGTCCTCATTGTGGTCCACCATTGAACCCTTTTGTTTCAGATTTATCAATTAGCTAAAGAAGGTATTTCTCTTTGTATGCTCATAATGTGCTATCATTTCCTCCGTAAAAATTGACCAAGTGACAATTTGTTTACGACAGCAAATCCATCAATACCATACCAACTGATTGGGTTCCAAATCTAAAGTTAAAATGCGTACCTTTTGTGTGTTTTTCATATTATGGAGATCAAAATATTACTCCATTTGTAGTATCCATGTTACAAGCTCCTTGCCATCAAACTTCCTCATATCAATCTTGAGAACATGGTGGGTCTTCAATCCAACATTATAGTCTATGAAATCATGATTAATATTTCTTTTGTTCTCATCATGAGTTTCCTCTACTAAATTTTCGCCATTAGGAAGCCTTTCTTGTAGCAACTTTGTCAAACCTTCCTTAAAACCTTCCATGTCTTTCCTCAAATCTTCAATGTTTTCTTTCTTCAAATAATGATTAACATTTATGTGTTTCTCATCATGAGTTTCCTCTACTTCCTTTTCACTATTAGGAAGCCTTTCTTGTAGCAACTTTGGCAAACCTTCCTTCAAACCTTTCATGTATTTCTTCAAATCATGATTAACATTTATGTGTTTCTCATCATGAGTTTACTCTACTTCCTTTTCACTATTAAAAAGCCTTTCTTGTAGCAACTTTGGCAAACCTTCCTTCAAACCTTTCATGTATTTCTTCAAATCTTCAATGTTTCCTTTCAATTTTTCTTCTATACCATTGATGTCATTCTTTAAACCATCCATCTTAACTCCTATTAATTTTTATGAGAGTGAAATTTGTTGCACTTGGTCTCATAATTTTATTATATCATGTTGCATTTCTTCCTCTTCTTCATGTGTCATAGTAGAGATTTCGGGTTGTTTACTAGGTGTTTCCATTTTCTTTCTTCGGGTCATCAATTAATGATAATTATACTTCACAATTCCCTTTGAATCACTTCAAACTACTTTCTCAAACAAAACTTATGCAAATTTAAAAAGAAAAAAACTACACACCTTTTTTTCACTTTGTAGGAGCTCAATATTGAATCTTATGTATCTCTGTAATTTCGAATCTCCAAGGTATAAAATTTGTTCATGTGGTAGCCCTCTAAGTCCTCTTTCCAACCACACAAGACTGATCGAGATTGGATTCTCCAAGAAAGAATTATGCCCAATCTCCCATGATGACCTAATTATAGATGGGTTCATTAGAGCTAACTTGTACGAAGCTCCGTGTGTCATTGTTTCAACCTTCAGCCCCGAAAATGATACCCCACAATATACAATTTGTCCTCTTTCTATCACTTGTTACAAAATCTGATACTTAGAGGGAAAATTATGAGGATTTTCCCAAGATCGCCTGTTAAGCGCGCTTGAGCCAGAGGAGTTCTAGGATGGGTGACCTCCTGGGAAGTCCTGGTTACCGGGTGCAAGCCCCGGAAGTGATGATTGATGCTATGTGATTCGTTCTCCACATTTTACTAGTTTCAATCCCACTTCTTCACCCCTGTGAGCATCACCCGATGCAATGAGTGCTAAGTGAACTATTCCAAAATCATGAGAAATTAGTCAGTTACGACTACCTCTCATGGAAATGGTCATACGTTTGAATGACTTACTTAACGCAGTTGAATCCCAAAATGATATCTAATATAATGCACTGCGTAATCCCCCATACTTAAATTCAACAAGAGTCAAGGGATATCTAATTGAATGGTTCATGAGGCACAATACTTGCTAAGGTTTTGCAAATGGGGTAGCAAGCTAAGTGGGCTTGATTGTGGGGAAAACTCCACAGTTAAGTGCGCTTGAGCTAGAGGAGTTTGGGATGGGTGACCTCCTGGGAAGTCCTGGTTACTGGGTGCAAGCCTTGGAAGTGATGATTGATGCTATGTGATTCATTTCACTAGTTTAAATCCCACTTCTTCACCCCTGTGAGCATCACCCGATGCAATGAGTGCTAAGTGAACTATTCAAAAATCATGAGAAATTAGTCAGTTACGACTACCTCTCATGGAAATGGTCATACATGAATGACTTACTTAACGCAGTTGAATCCGAAAATGATATCTAATAGAGGAAGTATGTCAAGACGGTACTGCAAAGGTTTAATATGCAGGATAGTAAACAGGTGAAGGTTCCTATTCATGTAGGTGTAAAGTTATCTGCTGAACAATGTCCCAAGACATAAGAAGAGGAAAAGGATATGTCCCGTGTTCCATATGAAAGTGTAGTCGGTGGCCTGATGTATGCAATGGTTTGTACTAGACCAAACATTGCACATGCAGTGGGAGTATTGAGCAGGTTTATGGCAAAACCAAGGAAGGAGCATTGGACAATAGTGAAGTGGAGTTTTAGGTATTTGCGTGACACTAGTGATTATGGTTTGTGATACCAAGGAAGACCAGAATTGGACAGATTTTTGGATATCCATGGCTTTGTTGATGCAGACCGGGCTGGAAATTTGGATCAGAGAACATCTACAAGTGGGTATGTGTTTAACCTATTTGGAAGTGCAGTCAGTTGGATGAGTAAGAAACAATCTGTAGTGGCACTATCAACTATAGAGGCATAATACATGGAAGCCACTCATGCAAGCAAGGAAGCAGTTTGGTTGCAAAGATTTTGTTCAAGTATGGGGTTAGTACATGGAGCTATAAGGATAGACTGTGACAGCCAAAGTGCAATTTTCTTGGCAAAGGACCCTGCCTATCATTCAAAGACAAAGCACATTGATGTTTAGTATCACTTTGTGAGGGATATGATAGAAGACAAAAAGGTGTTGCTGGTAAAGGTGGACACTTTCAAGAATACTACAAATGGATTGATAAAATCTGTGAGCTTTGAGAAGTTCTCCTGGCGTAGAGTAACAATGGGCGTTTCAGGGCTAGAAAAATGACTAAGCTCTCCTATGGCCCCCTGTGGAAAGAAAACAACAAGTGGGAGAATGTTGGGTTTTCGGTCCATGGTTTTGGAAGTGATGGTTTTTGGTCCATGGCATTGGATGCTTCAACATGTATAAATATGTATTGTAACATTGAAAGGAATATAATGAAAAATCAAGTTGGTAGTCCTGGTTTTGGGATCTAGGGGAAAATCTCTATGCATATGTGTTTTATGTGTTATGTTCTCGCATTTTTTATTTTCTGTGTTTTAGAATTCATATGCAGGTAATTTCTGTATGGGGTTAAAAACTATAGTAAGGGCACAACAATAACAATAGTGAGCTTCTATGGGGCACAAAATAATAGTGTGGGGGTAACATGGTGTTGAAGGCCCCGAAAATCGGGTCTACAACAAGGGGGATACCCGCCCGGTTCGGACCTTGGTTGGTAGCTCCTTATCCGTTTGGTATAGCGGGTCCCACTGGGGATATGGGACCAGTTTCCCAATTCAGTGTGTGTGTGTGAGAAAGATGGGTATTTCTGTTCTAAATGGAATACTTCTGTTCTAATTCTAATCTAATGCTATGCCGTTGTATTCTAAAAAACAAAAAAACATCAAAATTTATGCTAACTCGGGGTGTGATCTTTCTTCTATGCGATCTAAAAAGATTTCAAACAATAACTGGTAATAAAGATCATTCAACCATTATAAGAAAAGAATTCAATAAAGATGAACTACTTCGTATAAGAAGTTAGATGAAATAGTTGTGAAAAACTTATCGCATAAATGAGCTATTCATACACTAAGCATAAATAAATAGCTATCACCGTACAAA
>APFE031277021.1:3337-74796 GCA_000404065.3 Pinus taeda | reverse complement strand
ATAACTTATTTACAGAAATTCAGGATTCGGTTTAAATGACCGTCCTTTTTCTAAGTAAAACTATTTCTAAAATTAAATCTAATATCTAACTATTTCTAAATTTGCTCCTTAACGTCGCAAGCATCTAGTATTTGTCTGAGTAGAGTTGGCTGACTATCTTCCGTCTATCGACAAGAGCTGGCACTATCTTCTCAGCAAAATTGATGGTATACTTGAGAGTCATCAAATGACTATGTGGCTTTACCATGTATGCCTAGTAATAATCACATTTTAACTTGGTTAACCCTTGGATTGCTTCTGCTTTAGCTTTCTATTTCCAGTTTGTTTCTATCGCTGCTTCCTTGCAATTTTCAGGGCTTGCAGGTGACTGAGTAATTAGAAGCCTTCCTTTTTGAGCAAGTTTTCTTAGCGATGCGCGATTAGCGCTAAGTGCTAATCGCGCATCGGAAACTGCCTCTATTTATTGATCCGAGCTTCCCTGATGCGTTTTTCACCTCTTGCGCCTTTTTCTCTTATCGGGTATAAAGATGAAAATTTGTAAAAATAGTGATTCTGTGAGCTCTTGACCCTGAGCATTAAATTGTCTGTTTCTGGTATCAGCATCGTTCAGTACCCATTCAACCGTGGCTGGATATGAGAAATCTGTGATGGATGCCTCAGAAGAGTTCTGCTACTCTTTCTCTCCCTTAAGTGGATTAGGTGTGCCTTCCGAAATGGATATTGGAGTACTACCTTTCCTCCTCATAGTTTCCTGCATACTGTCTTGTATAATGCTTCGTCTTTTGTTCCTGAAGTTTACAATTGAGGTGGAAGTAACGATAAAAATAACGTCAGGAAAACTTTAAATGCCGAAGATATGAAAAACACGCCACCTTACGTGAACTAGTTCTTCGAAAAACACAACACCATACTTCATTAACAACTGGCAACAACTCATTAATTCGCATTAAAGTGCATGACCAGTTCTTAGCCTAAAAACGTTTTCTCGAAATAATGAGCCAGAACCAACTGCGATGGAGAGGTTTTGCGATTTTGCTTTGCGATATCGCAGATCGCTGTATCACATTACCGCAATTGCATCGTGCTATTCTATTGCAAGGTTGCTTGGTTGCACTATCGCAAGATCGCAAAATCGCAGGATCGTAAGATCGCTAAATCGCAGGATCGTAAGATCGCTAAATCGCAGGATCGCAGGATTGCAAAATCGCAGGATCGCAAGATCACAAAATCGCAAGATTGTGGATCGCTTAGTCGTTATAATCATTATGGGTAATTCATGTGATTTTAAGGTTTTTAATGTGAGTGCTTCTTAATGGATGCGATGCGATGGAGTTTCGGGTCGCAATCTCACGTTTTTTATCATTTTGGCTTATTTTAGAAGGTATCATATCATTCTTTGTGTGATGCGATCTCTCTTAAGGAGTGAATTTACTTTCTTCATTATGAAACTTAGCTTTTTTAGATTCTCCAAAGGTATTTCCATAAGTCCATGATGTTGTAAGTTTCATCTAAAAATAAATATAACACTAATTGATTTTTTTTAATTTTTACTAAAGGTCCCCACTTATTTAGTATTAGTAATAACACTTCATAGGGAGGGGGGGTTGTTGGTGGCCACAACAATTGGCGATTCACCTGGAAGAAACAATTATCTTTGTGTTTCTACTGAATTTTTTCAACTTCCAAAATAGTAAATTTTTCAGAAAATTAAACTTTATTATGGAAAGATAAAGTACATTATGCTCTAACCTATCAATGACATTTTGTTTCAGCTATTTTCAACTTTGATTATTTGCTCCCTCAAGTTAGTCCTTGTATTTACATCAGTCATTACTTGGTCTGTAAAGATAAAACAAAGACTTCTCTGTAAACCAGTTTTAAAATATGCTCATTTGTCGTAGGTAGAGCCTCTGCTGCCAGCAGGCGTTCATAGCCTCGACAAGGTTACCTGTTACCCAGCAATGATCCTGTATCCTACTTAAAGAAACCTACAACTCTCAAAGAAGATTCCATATCCACACTTATTGCTTTGATTTTCTTTTTATTCTTAAAGAACAATGTCTTGGTTTGATAGCCAGTTTATGACACCGTCATTCACTCAATTTATAACTTTGCTGAGCAAGCTGGCTCATGATGAGACCTCTCATTCTTCAAGATGAAGTGTATCCTTGGATTGTTCCTCTGAAAGTTTTGATTGCCTTAGCAGGGAGGAAGTCATTGTTTTCTTTAGATAGCTCTGGACGACAATGATAGAGTTTTTGGAAGTAGTTGTTCTACAAAGAATCTTTATTTTGTTATTGATACCTTTCATTGCACTGATATAAAACAATTTCTTCACTAAAGGTTGTTTTCATCGAACTTTATGAAGTTGAAACTAGTGTCATATCTAGGTTAGAGTCTTTAACTGTATCTTTCAATAATAAAGATCAATTTTCCAAAAGATTTGATATTTATACAAGTGAAAAATCAAAATCTGAAAGAAAGTTGATATCTTCTTCGTAAATGCCTGATGTAATCATTCACAACCGTTTTATTACGGGAGGATTGTTTTGAGGATGATCAAAAGTTTTCTAATGAGAGGTAATTTTTTCCTTGAAAAAGGGCTAATTACTTCGTTTATTTTGACCTAAAGACTAACTAAACTAATTCTACTCCTATTCTAACAATATACTTGAAATTGACTAGGTATAGTCATATTTCCAGTGTAACCATTCTCTCATTTCCGTTCCTGCATATATATATATAGTTGAAATATTAGTACTAGAAACAAAACTCTAGTTGAACTAAGAACATTAAATGTGGAATAAGAATGTACAACTATTGTTAGAATTTTATTTCGAATCTCCTTCTTATGAAATTTTCTTTCCAATTGAATACCTATTGGATCATAGAAATCTGAATGGATTTCTATTGAGGACAGATAAATGTTCAATGGAAGAGATAACAGTCCAGACTGAAGATATGGATTTTTGGATTCAAAGGCCTGGAATTTATTATTAGTGTTATGTTTAAAAATTAAACTTTTGACAATTTTCCATGAAAGAGAAGTTTCCAAACATATTTCTTTAAATGGATCAATGAAGTATGGATGGAAATATCTCAAATGAAATGGAAAATTTTTATTTAAATTGAATTGTTGACAGATATGTAAAAATACATCCTTTTGTTGATATTGTCTTTGATAGGATGGAATTTTTTGATCAATTATTGACATTGACTGAGGATGAAATTGAAATAGATTCTCATGTTTTTGAAAAACTTCAGTTTTCCAATAGGGTCGTACATCAACTGAATGTCTAATAGTATGGTGCTCAGTATGCCAGTGTAATGGATCAAAAATCTAAAAACAAATTTGTTTTTGTACGAAATAGGTAAAGAAAAAATAGAAGAAAATCAGAATCTGTACAACTACAGTTATAACATAGTTGGGATCGTTCTGTAATGATTTCTCTTTCATAAGGATTGGCTAGAATTATGGAATTTCAGTGATTTCGACTTCCATATTGTGAATCAGAAAGGGAATCATGATTATGAATAGGCATGAAAGATTGGTGATGATATAAATCATAGACTGGGATATTTTCTTGGATAATGAAATCATGTAGATGATTTGTTGCCTTAGAATGAGGATTGGTTGAAATAATTTCTAATTTAAAGTACTTCTCATTCTCAGATGTTATTTGAAGTTTCTGCTGATTCTCTCGAGATAAATCAACATCTTCAACTTCAAAGTAATTATCATAAATGACTTCACAAGATTCCCTCGGTTTCTTTTCAATTTCACCCAGTATATTCAAACAACGAGGAATAAGCGTTTCATGTTTGTTAATGACAAAAGAATGTTCTTTAATTGTTTCTCTATCTTGAAAATCAATTAATGGTGATTCGTTTAGACCAGCCTCTGTATTTTCTGAAATATCATTAATATTGAGAGGGGAAAAATTGTCATCATTAAAAATATCAGGATAAAGAGAAAAATGTGACTCTGAAGTAATGCATCTAAAAATATCTCTTTTTGAGAATTCTTGTGCATTATGTTCATCATAGATTTTAGGTTTTAGATCATACCTTGATGTGCTCGTGTTTTTGGAAGAAAATTACTTTGCTTTTCTGACCTTGGCATTTGTTGAGTTGCGATCATATTTTCTGAATTTGCCTCAAAGTTGCTTTCAGATTCCAAGGTGACCTTTCTTCCAAAATTGCCGCTTTTGTCTTCTTGTATTCAATCATAAATATCTTCTAAGCTTTGTGAAACTTCTTCATCATAGTTTATTTGCACATCCAGATTGGATTTCTCTTTTATGTTAGAAGGAAATTGAACAAAGCTTGGACTAATTTCATATGAATCAGAAATAGGGGGCAGCGAATAATTATGATCAACACAATCTAATGATTCTTCACTGGTGGCATCATTTTCAACATCAAATTTCAAACAATTTAGATGAAATCGAATATTAAAATCTCTAACAGACTCATCTTCTTTTCGTAGATATTCAATTTCATCGTATACCTGATCATAATCATAGTAGTCAAATTTACAAACGAAAACCGTGACAAATTGATCCCAGCTGTGAATTGAGGCAACCTGAAGGGTTCTACACCAGTTTCTAGCTTCTTCTATAAATGTGAGAGTAAAAATTATGTATAAAATACCTTTGTCAATTCCTTGAAAATTAGAATTTGAATCACCTTGAATAAATTGAAGGGCATGTTTAAAAGCAGAAGAATTTCTCTTACCATTGAATTTTACCTGAGACAATAGTCTTACTACTTCGGGTGGAGTGTTGGAAGATGCACGAACATGGATGCAACTCCAAATTGGAAGTTTAAGAGAGGACATCCTAATTCAAATGTTAAAATTGAAAGCAAATTCCAACAGGCAACATGTTTTAGGCCCTCCTTCTAGCACCAAATATGTCGAAGGCCCCGAAATCGAGTCTACAACAAGGGGGATACCCGCCCGGTCTGGACCTTGGTTGGAAGCTCCTTATCCGTTTGGTATAGCGGGTCCCACTGGGGATATGGGACCAGTTTCCAAATTCAGTGTGTGTGTGTGAGAAAGATGGGTATTTCTGTTCTAAATGGAATACTTTTGTTCTAATTCTAATCTAATGCTATGCTGTTGTATTCTAATAAATAGAAAAACATCAAAATTTATGCTAACTCGGGGTGTGATCTTTCTTCTATGCGATCTAAAAAGATTTCAAACAATAACTGGTAATAAAGATCATTCAGCCATTATAAGAAAAAAATTCAATAAAGATGAACTACTTAGTACAAGAAGTTAGACGAAACAGTTGTGAAAAACTTATCGCATAAATGAGTTATTCATACACTAAGCATAAATAAATAGCTATCACCGTACAAAAGTGCCAAATGATAACTCAGGCATCCACGCTGTAATATATAAACAATTGAAAACTGAATATCACTTTAACGCATAAGCAAAAATGGTTAAGAGACAAAAGTACCATTTATAACTAGTCCTACTCATGAGCTTCAAGCAATAATTGACTTATCTCTCCTTGATTTAACATCCACTAAGAGTACATAAGTGCAACATCAGTAGCAGATATCAAATGCAAATATCAAATAAACCCCGTTCAATTCATTCATCAAAACCTCGTCTGAAGGTGCAAAAGTGCATGTTCTAAGGACAAGTTTTTGATAAATTTCTGGACCCTTCTCTAAATGCATGAGAAGGGTTTAAATACTACTAACTAAATAACTTATTTACAAAAATTCAGGATTTGGTTTAAATGACCATCCTTTTTCTAAGTAAAACTATTTCTAAAATTAAATCTAATATCTAACTATTTCTAAATTTGCTCTTTAACGTCGCAAACATTCAGTATTTGCCTGAGTAGAGTCAGCTGACTGTCTTCCGTCTTTGGTTGAGTTAAGCAAATTGAATCGGCAAGAGCTGGCACTATCTTCTCAGCAAAATTGATGATATACTTGAGAGTCATCCAATGACTATGTGGCTTTACCATGTATGCCTGGTAATAATCGCATTTTAACTTGGTTAACCCTCGGATTGCTTCTGCTTTAGCTTTCTGTTTCTAGTTTGTTTCTATTGCTGCTTCCTTGCAATTTTCGGGGCTTGCAGGTGACTGAGTAATTCGAAGCCTTCCTTTTCAAGCAAGTTTTCTTAGCGATGTGTCATTAGCGCTAAGCGCTAATCGCGCATCGGAAACTGCCTTTATTTCTTGATCCGGGCTTCCCTGATGCATTTTTCGCCTCTTGCGCCTTTTTCTCTTATCGGGTATAACGCTGAAATTTTGTAAAAATAGTGATTCCGTGAGCTCTTGACCCTGAGCATTAAACTGTCTGTTTCTGGTATCAACATTGTTCAGTACCCATTCAACCGTGGCTGGATATGAGAAATCTGTGATGGATGCCTCAGAAGAGTTCTGCTGCTCTTTCTCTCCCTTAAGTGGATTAGGTGTGCCTTCTGAAATGGACATTGGAGTACTGCCTTTCCTCCCCAAAGTTTCCTGCATACTGCCTTGTATAATGCTTCGTCTTTTGTTCCTGCAATTTACAATTGAGGTGGAAGTAACGATAAAAATAACGACAGGAAAAGTTTATATGCAGAAAATATGCAAAACACGCCACCTTACGTGAACTAGTTCTTCGAAAAACATAACACCATACTTCATTAACAACTGGCAACAACTCATTAATTCGCATTAAAGCGCATGACCAGTTCTTGGCCTAAATTTTTTTTCTTGAATAATGAGCTAGAACCAACTGCGATGGAGAGGTTTTGCGATTTTTCTTTGCGATATTGCAGATCGCTATATCGCATTACCGCAATTGCATCGTGCTGTTCTATCACAAGGTTGCTTTGTCGCACTATCGCAAGATCGCAGGATCGCAGGATCGCAAAATCGCAAGATCGCGGATCGCTTAATCATTATAATCATTATGTGTAATTCCTGTGATTTTTATGATGTGCGATATGCGATATCGCATATCGGCGATTTTAAGGTTTTTTAATGTGAGTGATTCTTAATGCATGCGATGCGATGGAGTTTCGCGTCGCAATCTCGCGTTTTTTATCATTTTGGCTTATTTTAGAAGGTATCCTATCATTCTTCGTGCGATGCGATCTCTCTTAAGGAGTGAATTTACTTTCTTCATTATGAAACTCAGGTTTTTTAGATTCTCCAAAGGTATTTCCCTAAATCCATGATGTTGTAAGTTTCATCTAAAAAGAAATATAACACTAATTGATTTTTTTTAATTTTTACTAAGGGTCTCCACTTATTTAGTATTAGTAATAACACTTCATAAGGAGGGGGGGTTGTTGGTGGCCACAACAATTGGCGATTCACTTGGAAGAACCAGTTATCTCTGTGTTTCTATTGAATTTTTTCAACTTCCAAAATAGTAAATTTTTCATAAAATTAAACTTTATTATGGAAAGATAAAGTACATTATGCTCTAACCTATCAATGAAATTTTGTTTCAGCTATTTTCAACTTTTATTATTTGCTCCCTCAAGTTAGTCCTTGTATTTACATCAGTCATTACTTGGTCTGTAAAGATAAAGCAAAGTCTTCTCTGTAAACCAGTTTTAAAATATGCTCATTTGTCGTAGGTAGAGCCTCTGCTGCCAGCAGGCATTCATAGCCTCGACAGGGTTACCTGTTACCCAGCAATGATCCTGTATCCTACTTAAAGAAACCTACAACTCTCAAAGAAGAATCCATATCCACACTTATTGCTTTGATTTTCTTTTTATTCTTAAAGAACAATGTCTTGGTTTGATAGCCAATTCATGACACCGTCATTCACTTGATTTATAACTTTGCTGAGCAAGCTGGCTCGTGATGAGACCCCTTGCCTCTTGATTGTAACAATCTTGAGTCATTGCCCTGTTGTGGTATGTAGTATTTGGCAAAGTCAGTAAGTTATAATATCTGTGATTATGATAAGACGGCTCGTGATGAGACCTCTCATTCTTCAAGATGAAGTGTATCCTTGGCTTGTTCCTCTGAAATTTGTGATTGCCTTAGCAGGGAGGAAGTCATTGTTTTCTTTAGATAGCTCTAGACGACAATGATAGAGTTTTTGGAAGTAGTTGTTCTACAGAGAATCTTTATTTTGTTATTGATACCTTTCATTGCACTGATATAAAACAATTTCTTCACTAAAGGTTGTTTTCATCGAACTTTATGAAGTTGAAACTAGTGTCATATCTAGGTTAGAGTCTTTAACTATATCTTTCAATAATAAATATCAATTTTCCAAAAGATTTGCTATTTATACAAGCGAAAAATCAAAATCTGAAAGAAAGTTGATATCTTCTTCGTAAATGCCTGATGTAATCATTCACAACCGTTTTATTACGGGAGGATTGTTTTGAGGACGATCAAAAGTTTTCTAATGAGAGGTAATTTTTTTGCTTGAAAAACGGCTAATTACTTCGTTTATTTTGACCTAAAGACTAACTAAACTAATTCTACTCCTATTCTAACAATATACTTGAAATTGACTAGGTATAGTCATATTTCCAGTGTAACCATTCTCTCATTTCCGTTCCTGCATATATATATAGTTGAAATATTAGTACTAGAAACAAAACTCTAGTTGAACTAATAACATTAAATGTGGAATAAGAATTTACAACTATTGTTAGAATTTTATTTCGAATCTCCTTCTTATGAAATTTTCTTTCCAATTGAATACCTATTGGATCATAGAAATCTGAATGGATTTCTATTGAGGACAGATAAATGTTCAATGGAAGAGATAACAAGCCAGACTGAAGATATGGATTTTTGGATTCAAAGGCCTAGAATTTATTATTAGTGTTATGTTTAAAAATTAAACTTTTGACAATTTTCCATGAAAGAGAAGTTTCCAAACTTATTTCTTTAAATGGATCAATGACGTATGGATGGAAATCTCTCAAATGAAATGGAAAAATTGTATTTAAATTGAATTGTTGACGGATATGTAAAAATACATCATTTTGTTGATATTGTCTTTGATAGGATGGAAGTTTTTGATCAATTATTGACATTGACTGAGGATGAAATTGAAATAGATTCTCATGTTTTTGAAAAACTTTAGTTTTCCAACAGGGTCGTACATCAACTGAATGTCTAATAGTATGGTGCTTAGTATGCCAGTGTAATGGATCAAAAATTTGAAAATTAAAATCTGAAAATAAATTTGTTTTTGTACGAAATAGGTAAAGAAAAAATAGAAGAAAATCAGAATCTGTACAACTAGAGCTATAACACAGTTGGGATCATTCTGTATTGATTTCTCTTTCATAAGGATTGGCTAGAATTATGGAATTTGAGTGATTTCGACTTCCATCTTATGAATCAGAAAGGGAATCATGATTATGAACAGGCCTGAAAGCTTGGTCATGATATAAATCAT
This sequence comes from Pinus taeda, assembly GCA_000404065.3. Lineage (NCBI taxonomy): Eukaryota > Viridiplantae > Streptophyta > Pinopsida > Pinales > Pinaceae > Pinus > Pinus taeda. The sequence continues at coordinate 65,394 of APFE031277021.1, read as the reverse complement.
AGACTGGGATATTTTCTTAGATAATGAAATCATGTAGATGAGTTGCTTCTTTAGAATGAGGATCGGTTGAAATAATTTCTAATTTAAAGTACTTCGCATTCTCAGATGTGATTTGAAGTTTCTGCTGATTCTCTCGAGATCAATCAACATCTTCAACGTCAAAGTAATTATCATAAATGACTTCACAAGATTCCCTCGGTTTCTTTTCAATTTCACCCAGTATATTCAAACAACGAGGAATAAGTGTTTCATGTTTGTTAATGACAAAAGAATGTTCTTTAATTGTTTCTCTATCTTGAAAATCACTTAATGGTGATTCGTTTAGACCAACCTCTGTATTTTCTGAAATATCATTAATATCGAGAGGGGAAAAATTGTCATCATTAAAAATATCAGGATAAAGAGAAAAATGCGACTCTAAAGTAATGCATCTAAAAATATCTCTTTTTGAGAATTCTTGTGGATTATGTTCATCATAGATTTCAGGTTTTAGATCATACCTTGATGTGCTCGTGTTTTTTGGAAGAAAATTACTTTTCTTTTCTGACCTTGGCATTTGTTGAGTTGCGATCATATTTTCTGAAGTTGCCTCAAAGTTGCTTTTAGATTCCAAGGTGACCTTTCTTCCAAAATTGCTGCTTTTGTCTTCTTGTATTCGATCAGAAATATCTTCTAAGCTTTGTGAAACTTTTTCATCATAGTTTATTTGCACATCCAGATTGGATTTCTCTTTTATGTTAGAAGGAAATTGAAAAAAGCTTGGACTAATTTCATATGAATCCGGAATAGGGGGCAGCAAATAATTATGATCAACACAATATAATGATTCTTCACTTATGGGATCATTTTCAACATCAAATTTCAAACAATTCAGATGAAATCGAATATTAAAATCTCTAACAGACTCATCTTGTTTTCGTAGATATTCAATTTCATCGTATACCTGATCATAATCATAGTAGTCAAATTTACAAACGAAAACCATGAAAAATTGATCCTAGCTATGAATTGAGGAAACCGGAAGGGTTCTACACCAGTTTCTAGCTTCTGCTACAAATGTGAGGGTAAAAATTCTGCATAAAATAACTTTGTCAATTCCTTAAAAATTAGAATTTGAAACACCTTGAATAAATTGAAGGGCATGTTTAAAAGCAGAAGAATTTCTCTTACCATTGAATTTTACCTGAGACAATAGTCTTACCACTTCGGGCGGAGTGTTGGAAGATGCACGAACATGGATGCAGCTCCAAATTGGAAGTTTAAGAGATGACATCCTAATTCAAATGTTAAAATTGAAAGCAAATTCCAACAGACAACATGTTTCAAGCCCTCCTTCTAGCGCCAAATATGTTGAAGGCCCCGAAAATCAGGTCTACAACAAGGGGGATACCCGCCCGGTCCGGACCTTGGTTGGCAGCTCCTTATCCATTTGGTATAGCGGGTCCCACTGGGGATATGGGACCAGTTTCCCAATTCCGTGTGTGTGTGTGAGAAAGATGGGTATTTCTATTCTAAATGGAATACTTCTATTCTAATTCTAATCTAATGCTATGCTGTTGTATTCTAGTAAACAGAAAAACATCAAAATTTATGCTAACCCGGGGTGTGATCTTTCTTCTATGCGATCTAAAAAGATTTCAAACAATAACTGGTAATAAAGATCATTCAGCCATTATAAGAAAAGAATTCAATAAAGATGAACTACTTCGTATAAGAAGTTAGACGAAACAGTTGCAAAAAACTTATCACATAAATGAGCTATTCATACATTAAGCATAAATAAATATCTATCACCGTACAAAAGTGCCAAATGATAACTCAGGCATCCACGCTGTAATATATAAACAACTGAAAACTGAATATCACTTTAACGCATAAGCATAAATGGTTAAGAGATAAAAGTACCATTTATAACTAGTCCTACTCATGAGCTTCAAGTAATAATTGATTTATCTCTCCTTGATTTAACATCTACTAAGAGTACAGAAGTGCAACATCAGTAGCAGATATCAAATGCAAATATCAAATAAACCAGTCCATCATTCATCAAAACCTCATCTGAGGGTGCAAAAGTGCATGTTCTAGGACAAGTTTTTGATAAATTTCTAGACCCTTCTCTAAATGCATGAGAAGGGTTTAAATACTACTAACTAAATAACTTATTTACAGAAATTCAGGATTCGGTTTAAATGACCGTCCTTTTTCTAAGTAAAACTATTTCTAAAATTAAATCTAATATCTAACTATTTCTAAATTTGCTCCTTAACATCGCAGGCATTCAGTATTTGCTTGAGTAGAGTCGGCTGACTGTCTTCCGTCTTTGGTTGAGTTAAGCAAATTGAATCGGCAAGAGCTGGCACTATCTTCTCAGCAAAATTGATGATATACTTGAGAGTCATCCAATGACTATGTGGCTTTACCATGTATGCCTGGTAATAATCATATTTTAACTTGGTTAACCCTCGAATTGCTTTTGCTTTAGCTTTCTGTTTCCAGTTTGTTTCTATCGCTGCTTCCTTGCAATTTTTGGGGCTTGCAGGTGACTGAGTAATTAGAAGCCTTCCTTTTCGAGCATGTTTTCTTAGCGGCGCTAATCGCGCATCAGAAACTGCCTCTGTTTCTTGATCCGAGCTTCCTTGATGCGTTTTTTGCCTCTTGTGCCTTTCTCTCTTATCGGGTATAAAGCTGAAAATTTGTAAAAATAGTGATTCCGTGAGCTCTTGAACCTAAGCATTAAACTGTCTGTTTCTGGTATTAGCATCGTTTAGTACCCATTCAACCGTGGCTGGATATGAGAAATCTGTGATGGATGCCTCAGAAGAGTTCTGCTGCTCTTTCTCTCCCTTAAGTGGATTAGGTGTGCCTTCCGAAATGGACATTGGAGTATTGCCTTTCCTCCTCATAGTTTCCTGCATACTGCCTTGTATAATGCTTCGTCTTTTATTCTTGCAGTTTACAATTGAGGTGGAAGTCATGATAAAAATAACGACAGGAAAACTTTAAATGCCAAAGATATGCAAAACATGCCACCTTACGTGAAATAGTTCTTTGAAAAACACAACACAATACTTCATTAACAACTGGCAACAACTCATTAATTCGCATTAAAGCGCATGACTAGTTCTTGGCCTAAAAACGTTTTCTCGAATAATGAGCCAGAACCAACTGCGATGGAGAGGTTTTGTGATTTTTCTTTCCGATATCACAGATCGCTGTATCGCATTACCGCAATTGCATCGTGCTATTCTATCGCAAGGTTGCTTGGTCGCACTATCGCAAGATCGCAAAATTGCAGGATCGCAGGATCGCAAAATCGCAGGATCGCAGGATCTCAAAATCACAAGATCGCGGATCGCTTAATCGTTATAATCATTATGTGTAATTAATGTGATGTGCGATATGCGATATTGCATATTGGCGATTTTAAGGTTTTTTAATGTGACTGCATCTTAATGCATGCGATGCGATGGAGTTTCGCGTCGCAATCTCGCGTTTTTTATCATTTTGACTTATTTTAGAAGGTATCCTATCATTCTTTGTGCGATGTGATCTCTCTTAAGGAGTGAATTTACTTTCTTCATTATGAAACTTAGCTTTTTTAGATTCTCCAAAGGTATTTCCCTAAGTCCATGATGTTGTAAGTTTCATCTAAAAAGAAATATAACACTAATTGATTTTTTTTAATTTTTATTAAGGGTCCCCACTTATTTAGTATTAGTAATAACACTTCATAAGGAGGGGGGGTTGTTGGTGGCCACAACAATTGGCAATTCACTTGGAAGAACCAGTTATCTCTGTGTTTCTATTGAATTTTTTCAACTTCCAAAATAGTAAATTTTTCAAAAAATTAAACTTTATTATGGAAAGATAAAGTACATTATGCTCTAGCCTGTTAATAAAATTTTGTTTTAACTATTTTAAACTTTGATTATTTCCTCCCTCAAGTTAGTCCTTGTATTTACATCAGTCATTACTTGGTCTGTAAAGATAAAACAAAGTCTTCTCTGTAAACCAGTTTTAAAATATGCTCATTTGTCATAGGTAGAGCTTCTGCTGCAAACAGTCGTTCATAGCCTCGACAGGGTTACCTGTTACCCAGCAATGATCCTGTATCCTACTTAAAGAAACCTACAAATCTCAAAGAAGAATCCATATCCACATTTATTTCTTTGATTTTCTTTTTATTTTTAAAGAACAATGTCGTGGTTTGATAGCCAATTTATGACACCGTCATTCACTCGATTTATAACTTTGCTGAGCAAGATGGCTCGTGATGAGACCCCTTGCCTCTTGATTGTAACAATCTTGAGTCATTGCCCTGTTGTGGTATGCAATATTTGGCAAAGTAAGAAAGTTATAATATTTGTGATTATGATAAGCCGGCTCGTGATGAGACCTCTCATTCTTCAAGATGAAGTGTATCCTTGGATTGTTCCTCTAAATGTTGTGATTACCTTAGCAGGGAGGAAGTCATTGTTTTCTTTATATATCTCTGGATGACAATGATAGAGGTTTTGGAAGTAGTTGTTCTACAGAGAATCTTTATTTTGTTATCGATACCTTTCATTGCACTGATATAAAACAATTTCTTCACTAAAGGTTGTTTTCATCGAACTTTATGAAGTTGAAACTAGTGTCATATCTAGGTTAGAGTCTTTAACTATAACTTCAATAATAAATATCAATTTTGCAAAAGATTTTTTATTTATACAAGCGAAAAATCAAAATCTGAAAGAAAGTTGACATCTTCTTCATAAATGCTTGATGTAATCATTCACAGCTGTTTTATTACGGGACGATTTTTTTGAGGATGATCAAAAGTTTTCTAATGAGAGGTAATTTTTTCCTTGAAAAAGGGCTAATTACTTCAATTATTTTGACCTAAAGACTAACTAAACTAATTCTACTCCTATTCTAACAATATACTTGAAATTGACTAGGTATAGTCATATTTCCAGTGTAACCATTCTCTCATTTCCATTCCTGCATATATATATAGTTGAAATATTAGTACTAGAAACAAAACTCTAGTTGAACTAAGAACATTAAATGTGGAATAAGAATGTACAACTATTGTTAGAATTTTATTTGGAATCTCCTTCTTATGAAATTTTCTTTCCAATTGAATACCTATTGGATCATAGAAATCTGAATGGATTTCTATTGAGGACAGATAAATGTTCAATGGAAGAGATAACAGGCCAGACTGAAGATATGGATTTTTGGATTCAAAGGCCTGGAATTTATTATTAGTGTTATGTTTAAAAATTAAACTTTTGACAATTTTCCATGAAAGAGAAGTTTCCAAAAATATTTCTTTAAATGGATCAATGAAGGATGGATGGAAATATCTCAAATGAAATGGAAAATTTTTATTTAAATTGAATTGTTGACAGATATGTAAAAATACATCCTTTTGTTGATATTGTCTTTGATAGGATGAAAGTTTTTGATCAATTATTGACATTGACTGAGGATGAAATTGAAATAGATTCTCATGTTTTTGAAAAAATTCAGTTTTCTAACAGGGCCATACATCAACTGAATGTCTAATAGTATGGTGCTCAGTATGCCAGTGTAAGGATCAAAAATCTGAAAATTAAAATCTGAAAACAAATTTGTTTTTGTACGAAATAGGTAAAGAAAAAATAGAAGAAAATCAAAATCTCTACAACTAGAGTTATAACACAGTTGGGATCGTTCTGTAATGGTTTCTCTTTCATAAGGATTGGCTAGAATTATGGAATTTGAGTGATTTCGACTTCCATCTTGTGAATCAGAAAGGGAATCATGATTATGAACAGGCATGAAAGCTTGGTCATGATATAAATCATAGATTGGGATATTTGCTTGGATAATGAAATCATGTAGATGAGTTGCTGCTTTAGAATGAGGATCGGTTGAAATAATTTGTAATTTAAAGTACTTCTCATTCTCAGATGTTATTTGAAGCTTCTGCTGATTCTCTCGAGATAAATCAGCATCTTCAACATCAAAGTAATTATCATAAATGACTTCACAAGATTCCCTCGGTTTCTTTTCAATTTCACCCAGTATATTCAAACAACGAGGAATAAACGTTTCATGTTTGTTAGTGACAAAAGAATGTTCTTTAATTGTTTCTCTATCTTGAAAATCACTTAATGGTGATTCGTTTAGACCAGCCTCTATATTTTCTCAAATATCATTAATATCGAGAGGGGAAAAATTGTCATCATTAAAAATATCAGGATAAAGAGAAAAATGTGACTCTAAAGTAATGCATCTAAAAATATCTCTTTTTGAGAATTCTTGTGCATTATGTTCATCATAGATTTCAGGTTTTAGATCATACCTTGATGTGATCGTGTTTTTTGGAAGAAAATTACTTTTGTTTTCTGACCTTGGCATTTGTTGAGTTGCGATCATATTTTCTGAATTTGCCTCAAAGTTGCTTTCAGATTCCAAGCTGACCTTTCTTCCAAAACTACCGCTTTTGTCTTCTTGTATTTGATCAGAAATATCTTCTAAGCTTTGTGAAACTTCTTCATCATAGTTTATTTCCACATCCAGATTGAATTTCTCTTTCATGTTAGAAGGAAAGTTAACAAATCTTGGACTAATTTCATATGAATCGAGAATAGGGGTCAGCGAATAATTATGATCAACACAATCTAATGATTCTTCACTTATGGGATCATTTTCAACATCAAATTTCAAACAATTCAGATGAAATCGAATATTAAAATCTCTAACAGACTCATCTTCTTTTCGTAGATATTCAATTTCATCGTATACCTGATCATAATCATAGTAGACAAATTTACAAACGAAAACCATGACAAATTGATCCCAGCTGTGAATTGAGGCAACCGAAAGGGTTCTACACCAGTTTCTAGCTTCTACTACAAATGTGAGGGTAAAAATTCTACATAAAATACCTTTGTCAATTCCTTGAAAATTAGAATTTGAAACACCTTGAATAAATTGAAGGGCATGTTTAAAGCAGAAGAATTTCTCTTACCATTGAATTTTACCTGAGACAATAGTCTTACCACTTTGGGTGGAGTGTTGGAAGATGCACGAACATGGATGCAAATCCAAATTGGAAGTTTAAGAGAGGACATCCTAATTCAAATGTTAAAATTGAAAGCAAATTCCAACAAACAACATGTTTCAAGCCCTCCTTCTAGCGCCAAATATGTTGAAGGCCCCAAAAATCGGGTTTACAACAAGGGGGATACCCGCCCGGTCTGGACCTTGGTTGGCAGCTCCTTATCCATTTGGTATAGCGAGTCCCACTGGGGATATGGGACCAGTTTCCCAATTCAGTGTGTGTATGTGAGAAAGATGGGTATTTCTGTTCTAAATGGAGTACTTCTGTTCTAATTCTAATCTAATTCTATGCTGTTGTATTCTAATAAACAGAAAAACATCAAAATTTATGCTAACCCGGGGTGTGATCTTTCTTCTATGCGATCTAAAAAGATTTCAAACAATAACTGGTAATAAAGATCATTCAGCCATTATAAGGAAAGAATTCAATAAAGATGAACTACTTCGTATAATAAGTTAGAAAAAACAGTTGTGAAAAACTTATTGCATAAATGAGCTATTCATACACTAAGCATAAATAAATAGCTATCCCTGTACAAAAGTGCCAAATGATAGCTCAGGCATCCACGCTGTAATATATAAACAACTGAAAACTGAATATCACTTTAACACATAAGCATAAATGGTTAACAGATAAAAGTACCATTTATAACTAGTCCTACTCATGAGCTTCAACCAATAATTGATTTATCTCTCCTTGATTCAACATCCACTAAGAGTACAGAAGTGCAACATCAGTAGCAGATATCAAATGCAAATATCAAATAAACCCTGTTCCATTCATTCATCAAAACCTCCTCTGAGGGTGCAAAAGTTCATGTTTTGAGGACAAGTTTTTGATAAATTTCTGGACCCTTCTCTAAATGCATGAGAAGGGTTTAAATACTACTAACTAAATAACTTATTTACAGAAATTCAAGATTCGGTTTAAATGACCGTCCTTTTTCTAAGTAAAACTATTTTTAAAATTAAATCTAATATCTAACTATTTCTAAATTTGCTGCTTAACGTCGCAAGTATTCAATATTTTCCTGAGTAGAGTTGGTTGACTGTCTTCCGTCTTTGGATGAGTTAAGCAAACTGAATCAGCAAGAGCCGGCACTATCTTCTCAGCAAAATTGATGATATACTTGAGAGTCATCCAATGACTATGTGGCTTTACCATGTATGCCTGGTAATAATCGCATTTTAACTTGGTTAACCCTCGGATTGCTTCTGCTTTAGCTTTCTGTTTCTAGTTTGTTTCTATCGTTGCTTCCTTGCAATTTTCGAGGCTTGCAGGTGACTGAGTAATTAGAAGCCTTCCTTTTCGAGCAAGTTTTCTTAGCGATGCGCGATTAGCGCTAAGCACTAATCGCGCATCGGAAACTACCTCTGCTTCTTGATCCTGGCTTCCCTGATGTGTTTTTCGCCTCTTGCGCCTTTTTCTCTTATCGAGTATAAAGCTGAAAATTTGTAAAAATAGTGATTCTGTGAGCTCTTGACCCTGAGCATTAAACTGTCTGTTTCTGGTATCAGCATCGTTCAGTACCCATTCAACCGTGGCTGGATATGAGAAATCTGTGATGGATACCTCAGAAGAGTTCTACTGCTCTTTCTCTCCCTTAAGTGGATTAGGTCTGCCTTCCGAAATGGACATTGGAGTACTGCCTTTCCTCCTCATAGTTTCCTGCATACTGCCTTATATAATGCTTCGTCTTTTGTTCCTGCAGTTTACAATTGAGGTGGAAGTAATGATAAAAATAACGACAGGAAAACTTTAAATGTCGAAGATATGCAAAACACGCCACCTTACGTGAACTAGTTCTTCGAAAAACACAACACCATACTTCATTAACGACTAGCAACAACTCATTAATTCACATTAAAGCGCATGACCAGTTCTTGGCCTAAAAAAGTTTTCTCGAATAATGAGCCAGAACCAACTGCGATGGAGAGGTTTTGCAATTTTGCTTTGCGATATCGCAGATCACTGTATCACATTACCGCAATTGCATCGTCCTGTTCTATCGCAAGGTTGCTTGGTTGCACTATCACAAGATCGTAAAATCGCAGAATCGCAGGATCGCAAAATCGCAAGATCGCAGGATCGCAAAATCGCAGGATCGTAGGATCGCAAAATCCCAAGATCGCAGATTGCTTAATCGTTATAATCATTATGTGTAATTCATGTGATTTTTGTGATGTGCGATATACGATATCACATATCGGCGATTTTAAGGTTTTTTAATGTGAGTGCTTCTTAATGCATGTGATGTGATTGAGTTTCGCGTCACAATCTCGTGTTTTTTATCATTTTGCCTTATTTTAGAAGGTATCCTATCATTCTTTTTGCAATGCGATCTCTCTTAAGGAGTGAATTTGCTTTCTTCATTATGAAACTTAGGTTTTTTAGATTCTCCAAAGGTATTTCCCTAAGTCCATGATGTTGTAAGTTTCATCTAAAAAGAAATATAACACTAATTTATTTTTTTTAATTTTTACTAAGGGTCCCCACTTATTTAGTATTAGTAATAACGCTTCATAAGGAGGGGGGTTGTTGGTTGCCACAACACATGGGTAGAACAATAACAATAAGGGGCTACACTAGTATTATAGGGACCAAATAGTCACACTAGCACATGGCAACCCTTGGAGCGTGCCATGTGTCACACATATTTGGTTGTTTAGGTAATAGAAAAGTGTCATGTGTACGTGCCATGTGATGATTATCTATACTACCATGCCAATCTTCTATGTCATCTATTGATGTCATCAAGTTGGCATGTCATGTTGTGCTTTTCTACTAATCTCTTCTTCTTTGAGTCAATTTGGAACCATTTTTTTCACTTTGCTTTCATATCATTAAATCCATGTCATCAATCACATGTCATTCTCAGGCTTTCACATCGTAATAGCTTTAGCCAATCATGAGTTACCACATCATTATAGATTTAGCCTGTCATAAGACACCATGTGTCACTAAGCTTCCATTTGAATCATCATGTGCTTCCATATATACATCCTATAAATTTATACCACATGTGAATGGATGAATGGAACAACATGGTAGAGGCCAAGGGAGGATTAATTGCATTAAACCTTAGGCAAGTTGTCATAAAATCCACCATCCATGATAATTATACAATGGCCAAATCATCCCTAAGATGCACAAAATTTAACTCAATTAAATAATGTGCAATTTTATGTGACATTTGTCATTGATTGCATCACAATAACATAGATTCAATTTGAATATGCTCAATGTTTAAAATTTTTGTGTTTTTATCCTCATTTTAGCTTCCAACATCAAACAATCATAACTTCTCATCCAGGAGGGATTTTTCCAAGTGTGATATACCATTGGAAAGGTCTCAGAGAGAAATTTCTAGCCATACCATATGTAGATTCATTTGAGCATCATAAGTTTGATAAAATCTCAATAAACTTCACGAGACTTTAACTTCATTTGATGAGAGAATGTAAGAGACCAAACTATCATATTGCTTTCTTTGATACATGAATGTCATTGATGCTTCCTTACACATCCCCTTTGACTTTAATGACACAGTTTGCCATCAATGAAAACACTACATCCAACATATTGGCCCCTATATGATTCAAGGTGAAATGACATTGCTCTATGGCTTAGAACATAGAGTGATGGGGCTAAGAAATTTCTTTATTTACATAGAGGTAGATATATGGGGTTGCCTAAGAGATTTTTTAAAGAAAAATGTCTCATATCTAACTCAAAATATGTGAAAAAAATCTATAATAAACTGAGAAGAGATATCAACTTCCAAAAAAGTACCCAAGAAAAAAAAACACTCAAAGGAGAAGGAGAAAATTCTGGGATTTCTCCCTGATGTGGCCCAATGAATATTTTAAGGAAATTTATCTTAAAATTTCCCTAATATGAAAAGTATAAAATCTTTGGTCATATCTTTCTAGAAATATTCAAATTTATAATGATTTTATATATAGTATCTATATAATTTTGGATACCTTTAACGTAAAATAATTTATGTTATAAAACTTGGGCGAATCATTTTTAGAAAAAAATGGAAATTAGTGAATCATTTTTCAGGAAAAACCATGGAAAATTAGCCCAATTGCAAATATTAGCCCCTAAAATTTTCCTTGATGTGGTCGCTCGTTCTATTTGCACAATTTTTACACCATAGAAAAGAGACTATTGCCCCTTAGATACCACTTCAGGATCTACTAGTCTATAATTGGAAAGTTAAACAAGTCTCCCCTAGATCTCTATGTTCACAACCTTTCATATAGAAGTAGAATCAAAAGAATGAATGGAATATGAACATGGTTAAACTCACATGCTAATATAGACCATGGAGTTGATTGGTGGCCAAAAATCCTACTCTGGGTCTAGAGATTTCACTCCAACACTTGGAGCCTATCACCTACATAGAATCATAGATAAAAGGGACTATCCTTTTCCTTTAATTAAATGCAAGTGTACATGAAAGAATCAATCCATAACATATAAACGTATAAATTGATCCCATATACAATATCATGTAGGAGGTGAAAACAATCCAACAATATATATAAATGTATATCAAAGCAAGTACAATCACCTTGGAAGCAAAGTACTCCTCTCTAGTCCTTGATTCTAACCCTTCCTTGACTCACAAACATAGATATGGACCATCCATGTAGCAAGAAAAGGTCTCTTGATTAATTCTTCAACATGACATTACAATATATAATCTATCCTCCCCTTCCACCCTCGAGAGGGTTTGGTTATACAGTCTCTTCCTAGATTTGGGAGAATATATTTGGTCACCTAGGGATGAGAGTCAAAAAAATTCTCTAATAATTAACCCTAAGCCAAATCATGACAACTTCACTCATCACTCAATCCACCTAATCCATCATCACTCAATGAAAAGTGTATCATGAGTAGTTTGAAAATTCCATGGCAAGATGTACACTAAGATGGAGCAATGATTCCCATACTAATAATGTACAAATAGTGATGAGGCATCTATATGAGAGAAATAAATGGAAAAAGGGCATGCAATTCATCCTACAATTGATGTGAGTTGAGCTAAGGTCTCTCTCAACAAAATGAAGTGGAAAATAGGGTTATAACAATGATATGAACTTATGCAGAAACATAATAGAACATAGATATAAATATAAACACAAAGATGCAGCATAAATAAAACTTCATTTCATTAACATCAGAGAATTGAAATATGCGTACATACATAATGGAAATAAACTAGCTCGGGAAATGGTAGCTTATCTCTGAGAAGAGATGTAGCGGCTACATGCCTTTGAACTTTGTTACAATGAGGTTCAAGGGAATTTTTATTATTGAACAACAAAGGAAATCCTAAAAAATAAAAAACCTAACCCTAGGAGATGGAACACCAAGAGTTTGTGGACCCTGTTGGTGTTACTTGGGTAGCCATCTTCTTGGGGTTGTAACTTGACCATATGATCTTTGTTTGGTGGGTACAATACCTCGTTAAAAATATATCTCTAACTACTACAACATTTGCAGCAAGCCCTTTCCTATGGATATGGTCATACGACGAACCTCAGAAAAACATCATTTATGGGGTCAAACCAACTCCAAAAGTTCAAGACCCAAAAAACTCCTAAAAATAATAAATGTTGTTATAATCAAGGAAACTAAAGAAACCAACTGGGGGTCTAGATTGAATAGGTGGGTGGTCACCAATATCCATCGGGATTAAATAATGATTGTACACTAATTATCTATCTTCTTCTTTAATTAGAAAATTCGGCATGGCGGGTAGGATACATTCATGTGATCATTTATATGGAGTATGTTATTATTTCCATAATTTCATATCTAACTCTAGACCATTGGACATTATCTCAATCAATAATTGATATCTTACATTTCCTTGTTCATTTACTCAATACCACACTGAAGAGAATGGCTTGATCTGTATGAAATCTTTTGTGAAGGAATTCTTTTTTTTCGTGACTTTCTTATTTAGGTATTAGAGATCAACATAATGTAGGGTCTAAGTTATCTATTTCGATGCGATCAACAATATATACTAGTTGAAGGGCACCAACTATTTCATCACTGAATTATAGGATTCTACTCCTCAAAGGATCAATTATGGCTACTCCTCTCTAATCTAGATGTTTATTACAAATCCCAAATGTGTCCAACACTCTAGCAATCTACTAATCTTGGGAATTATTTCCACTCAAACACCTAAAATTTTGTGCATCATGCATCTCTTATCTCTTCTTCTATCTTGTCCTACTCTATCTTTTGAATGTTAGCTGGAGGATCATAGTGCTACATTTTGTGTGGAGTCTTTATTTTTGTTTCTACGATCCATTGTGCATTTTCATTTCCTTTTTTAATCATCTCCCACCTTCTTGATAGCACAATGAATCCTTAGTGAAGGTTGATTGGTCTACTCCACTTTAGGCATCCCGCAAACTATTATTCCCCCATCATCGACCTTCACTTACTATTAGCTAGTGAGGGTGTAGTTAATTTCCATGTTCATTTCTTTATAAATAAAACACAAGCTTCTCATATACCTTTATAGTCAATTCCTTAAAACTCTCCCAATTTGTTTTTTTTTTTCATCTAGTAGGTATTTGGTGTATGTGAAGATGGGAATTGTACTCGACAATGTGACTAACTACTTTATCTAAAAGAAATTGATGTAACAAAGCAAATAGTATTAAAACAAAATTCATGGAAGTCATTGTAAAACCTCCCTTTGATTTCTTTGAGAAACGTTTTCCTTCCGATCACTTATGTTGGAATGATGCAGGAGCATCATCTCCGAAAAATACTTTGTATTTTATTTAAATCTAAGGGTTCATGATTTTGAGAAATTATTAATATTATGTAAATATTTATGAGATTTTGATAGGATTTGTAATGTTTCCAAATAATTGGAAAACATGAGAGAAATTAGACTTGGGATATTTAAAAATTAATTATGAGCCTAAGTTAGAATTAGTTTCTTAGTTTTAGGGATAAAAAGCTATCCTTTAGGGATGTTGAGAGATTTAGGGGTTTGTTGAGGAATTGAAGGGATATGAACCAAAATTGGTTCAATTCAATTGATATAAATTAGTGAGATTGAGAATTCAGGAGAATAGGAGTGAGGAGTGAGTGTGAGAAGTAAGGAAGTGTTCTCAGCCTTCGGGCAGTTTGTAAAAGGGCCATCAGTTGTATATCTGGCCATGAGTGGAAAGCTCTTGTAATTGTCTGTTTAATGTGAATATGTTTATGTGGAAGTCGAATTGTATGGATATGTTGGTGGTTAACAAATGCTAAGGTAGGGCTCTGTACATGATGGCAGAATTCGGTGCTATATAAGTGATTGCTGATGTATTGAATGGTTTTCAGTGCAAATTTGTTATGTTCCATATTTGGATATCGACATATGTTCTGTATTGAATCTTTGCTGGCCGTCGTATGCATGTAATGCTGGTGATGTTAATATTAACAGTCTTATGTTATAAGAGAAGCGCAGTTATAATGGTAAATTGTTTGAGACTGTCGGCGCCTGAAACTTGAATCCCCTGCTCACCGTTGTGTGCATGTTATATTATCTGTGCATGTTTAATAGCCGGCTGCGTTTCGGTGCTCAGATGCCTGTCATCTATTAGTGTAAAGTTCTGTGAGGCGAGAACGATTGAATTTAATTTGAATACATATCTGATGTCATTCTAGAATTAAAGGAACGGTTCGATATCAGTTGCAGTATATATATAGAACGCCAGAACCGTGCGGAGGTGGACCGAAAGCGGCATAGGGACGGAGGTATGTATGTGAGACAGTGGTAAGTCTGCGGATGTATCCATACAAGCCTGTGTAAGGGCCAGTATATAACCCGCAACAACATTAAACTTTGAAGTGAACGCATCAAAGTTAAGCATAACCATTCCGATTGGGAGTGTCGGAGATTGATATATATATATAGCCAGGTGTTACGGAAATAGAAGGCGTGGATGTATATGTATGATAGCCTGTTTATTATGTTGCAATCGATCGCTGTCCGTGCATCGATTATGAGTTGTTGGCAGTATAATTAGCGATCACAGGGCGCAGGTATCATGATAGTTGTTGTTCAGTTAATCTCCATATATATACACCTCGATTCTGCCTTGAAGTGCAAGCGTTATTGCGTTATTGACAATTGAACTCTGGCCCATAAGAAGGTAAGGCGCACTCCTTGATTGAATATTGTCTATACACTAGGAAATTGCTTATGGAATATGCCAAGCATGGACTCTATTTTTTATGTGTACACCTGGAGCGTGTTGAGGTGCATATTTTATGTACACAGTTGTAGAGGATCCTGGTAGAAGTGGCCTGGGAGAGGCCTGGGATGCATCAGATGGTATAGGCGCTGTGCCCAGTATATATAGTCATCGGTTTTTCTGAGATAGTTGTTTGAAGTTTGTTGTGATAATCGATACAGGTTTGGTCTCTTTGCGTGCTGACTGTGATTAATTTTATTATAAGGATCGATGCCAAAGGGAATACAGATTTGCAATTAGCACTTGTGGATTGTTGGGCGTTCAACCAGTCAATGACTTGGGTTTGTTTATTATATATCTAAACATGTCTGTGTTTTATTGTACGCTGCATAATCTTTATTTACCCTGATTTGAATTAATCCACACGCTGCTTGGGAAGATGTGAGCATGACTGTATTGAATTCTATGAATGTGGACTCAAGATGTTTGATGGGTGTTTATTCTTGAACTGATTTGAGTAAGCTGCAAATACATTTTGTTGAGAGCGCAAGGCGAGGAAGGTGAGTATTTGCCTATTGATTGGTTGTGCATTTTTATGCTGGTTCAAATGTTCAAAAGCAGAATCGATGATCTCAAGATGTTAAGTTAGGCGTAGAGGGACTTGGGTGTTGAAACATTAGGAATGTAAATGAAGAACCTTGTGTGACGAGAAAATAGTTTTTTATATGCATGGACATAAAAGGAAATCCTGGGTATTGTAGGCTCTGCCTGCATCAATTTTTGGTATCAGAGCTGGAATAGCTTTGTTTGAAGGATGAAGTTTTTTTTATTAATTGCATGTGATAAGATCAGAGTTTTAAATTTGATGTGTAAGCTACAAAAATGCAGTAAACAGATTGGCAGAAGCGAAAGGAGGAAACGATCATGCAAGATCTTAAGAGGTGAGATGATTTTTCTGAATTGAAATTTGTGATTGAAGTTTATGGTTGCAGAGAAGATGGCATTGAACCTGACATTCAGCTAAAGGCGGGATAAGGAGGACAATTGCAGTGTCTTGAAGAAGAACGTGAGTTGAAGAGATAGCCTAGAGAGTGAGCAGAGGAGAGTGCTCAAAGAGGTTCCAGAGGCAATGAACCAATACTTACCAAAAGACTGAGTGAGGAGGGCTTGGTGAGGTAAGTGACAACAGAAGAGATTGCTGTCGTAGAGGCTAGTACAACTCATAGTGAGTGAACAACTCATGGAGAAAGTAACCATGGAGGATCAAAGGAAAGGTTCAGAGGAATGCCATAGCGTTGAGATGACTGCAGAAGTCAGAGAAAGAGAGATTGCAGTAATGAAAGTGCAATTGCAGGTACTAGAGGAATGGCTGCAAAAGCAGGAAAACCAGAATAGAGGATGGATCTTTCCACTGAAGGGAAAGAAAGTGAAGTGGCAGAAGCTACAACAGAAAAGAGAGCAACAGATAAACATGCAGTTAATGGAAGAGCTGAAGAAGCTCGAGCAGATGATGGATGTACAGTTGAAGTGTACGCAACTCAGAGCAGCTGAGTTGGAAGAGGAGGTTTCCATTGATCATATAGAGGAAGAGATCATTGATGATTTCTTGAATTATTGGGCAGATCCAGATCAGCTGGATAATGTGAATTCTTGTGTTTTTATAGCTGACAGTTGTGATGTGATTACAAGTTTTGTTGAAGAGGAAGTTCATGTGAATGAAGAAAATGATCAGCTGGAAGAGCTGGTATATGAATCGACGATTAAAGTTGTTGAGACTTGTAGTTTTCAAACTGACAAGTTGTGTATGCATGCAGGAACTGTAAGTGATGGTAATGTTATGCTTCAGTAATGTTACAAAGAAATTGCATTGCTAGAATATTTGTTGGAAAATTCGGAGTATGACAGAGAAATGGCAGAAGAAAGAGTTCAGTACAGTGAACGAGTGCAGAAAGATATCATGGAAGCAGATGATGTGAGAGAAAGATTGGTTGACAGTCTTGAGAATTCTTCAGAGGATTCTTTAGGCAAAGAGAATCAGCATACTGATGTGTTGATAATGGAAGAGAAGCGTACTGAAGTGCTGGCAAAGGAAGACAAGGCACTGATGCCTTCTGATTTTTATTCTAACAAGTGTTTTGTGAATGCAGGTATTGTTGCAGAACATTTGACTTAGTTGAGCAGTCAAATGAAGGAAGAAGAAGTTTTCTGTTCCAGAAGACAAGAGGGTATGGATGATTGGGTGGCGGTAAGAAATGAGAAAGTCATAATAGAAACAAGCAAAGAAGCAAGAAGTCAGTAAGTGACAATACCGATAGAGAGAGTAAAAACTGAGCAAGCCATCTTAGCTCAGCAAGCAAATCAACAACCGGGAGATTTATTGGATCGAGAGATTGAAAGTATCAGAAGACTGATGACAAAAGAATCCCAGAAGAGACTAGCAGTAGCAAGAAAGGAAAGGAAAGACAACAAGAGAAAGACATCGAAAGATTGCAAGAGCAGAGCAAGTGGAGCACTACAACATAAAACATGGAAGCCTGGAAGACAACAGTAGATAGCAACAACAGTAAAGCAATTGACAAGCAAAGAAAGGTTACAAAATAAAATTTGGGATCCAGGGGGAGATATCCAGACTTATGACCAGGTGGTCATGAAATTTTTTTACATGGCGAGTCTGATGCAGGAGCATCATCTCCGAAAAATACTTTGTATTTTATTTAAATCTAAGGGTTCATGATTTTGAGAAATTATTAATATTATGTAAATATTTATGAGATTTTGAGAGGATTTGTAATGTTTCCAAATAATTGGAAAACATGAGAGAAATTAGACTTGGGATATTTAAAAATTAATTATGAGCCTAAGTTAGAATTAGTTTCTTAGTTTTAGGGATAAAAAGCTATCCTTTAGGGATGTTGAGAGATTTGGGGTTTGTTGAGGAATTGAAGGTATATGAACCAAAATTGGTTCAATTCAATTGATATAGATTAGTGAGATTGAAAATTCAGGAGAATAGGAGTGAGGAGTGAGTGTGAGAAGCAAGGAAGTGTTCTCAGCCTTCGGGCAGTTTGTAAAAGGGCCATCGGTTGTATATCTGGCCATGAGTGGAAAGCTCTTGTAATTGTCTGTTTAATGTGAATATGTTTATGTGGAAGTCGAATTGTATGGATATGTTGGTGGTTAACAAATGCTTAGGCAGGGCTCTGTACATGATGGCAGAATTCGGTGCTATATAAGTGACTGTTGATGTATTGAATGGTTTTCAGTGCGAATTTGTTATGTCCCATATTTGGATATCGACATATGTTCTGTATTGAATCTTTGCTGGCCGTCGTATGCATGTAATGCTGGTGATGTTAATATTAACAGTCTTATGTTATAAGAGAAGTGCAGTTATAATGGTAAATTGTTTGAGACTATCGGCGCCTGAAACTTGAATCCCCTGCTCACCATTGTGTGCATGTTATATTATCTGCGCATGTTTAATAGCCGGCTGCGTTTCGGTGCTCAGAGGCCTGTCATCTATTAGTGTAAAGTTCTGTAAGGAGAGAACGATTGAATGTAATTTGTAATACATATCTGATGTCGTTCTAGAATTAAAGGAACGGTTCGATATCAGTTGCAGTATATATATAGAATGCCAAAACCGTGCGGAGGTGGACCGAAAGCGGCATAGGGACGGAGGTATGTATGCGAGACAGTGGTAAGTCTGCGCATGTATCCATACGAGCCTGTGTAAGGGCCAGTATATAACCCGCAGCAACATTAAAATTTGAAGTGAACGCATCAAAGTTAAGCATAACCATTCCGATTGGGAGCGCCAGAGATTGATATATATATATATATAGCCAGGTGTTATGGAAATAGAAGGCATGGATGTATATGTATGATAGCCTGTTTATTATGTTGCAATCGATCATTGTCCGTGCATCAATTATGAGTTGTTGGCAGTATAATTAGCGATCACAGGGCGCAGGTATCATGATAGTTGTTGTTCAGTTAATATCCATATATATACACCTCGATTCTGCCTTGAAGCGCAAGCGTTATTGCGTTATTGACAATTGAACTCTGGCCCATAAGAAGGTAAGGCGCACTCCTTGATTGAATACTGTCTATACACTAGGAAATTGCTTATGGAATATGCCAAGCATGGACTCTATTTTTTACGTGTACACCTGGAGCGTGTTGAGGTGCATATTTTATGTACACAGTTGTAGAGGATCCTGGTAGAAGTGGCCTGGGAGAGGCCTGGGCTGCATCAGATGGTATAGGCGTTGTGCCCGGTATATATAGTCATCGGTTTTTCTGAGATAGTTGTTTGAAGTTTGCTGTGATAATCGATACAGGTTTGGTCTCTTTGCGTGCTGACTGTGATTAATTTTATTATAAGGATCGATGCCAAAGGGAATACAGATTTGCAATTAGCGCTTGTGGATTGCTGGGCATTCAACTAGTCAACAACTTGGGTTTGTTTATTATATATCTAAACATGTCTGTGTTTTATTGTACGCTGCATAATCTTTATTTACCCTGATTTGAATTAATTCACACGCTGCTTGGGAAGATGTGAGCATGATTGTATTGAATTCTATGAATGTGGATTCAAGATGTTTGATGGGTGTTTATTCTTGAACTGATTTGAGTAAGTTGCAAATACATTTTGTTGAGAGCGCAAGGCGAGGAAGGTGAGTATTTTCCTGTTGATTGGTTGTGCATTTTTACGCTGGTTCAAATGTTCAAAAGCAGAATCGAGGATCTCAAGATGTTAAGTTAGGCGCAGAGGGACTTGGGTGTTGAAACATTGGGAATGTAAATGAAGAACCTTGTGTGACGAGAAAATAGTTTTTTATATGCATGGACATAAAAGGAAATCCTGGGTATTGCAGGCTCTGCCTGTGTCATGGAATCACAATTGTCGTTATACCAAGAAACACATGTTAGTAAACAAATTCATTGCTAGAGTTAATGGATCCTTGAGAGGCTATTAGGCACATTTAGTGAAACATGCGAGTAACATTAACTTTCATTCATCCAAAAATCTCCCCACCAAACCTAAATCAGGTGTGTTTTGAACTCGAGAACTTTGGCATGGATACCACTTGTCGGAATCATGATTGTCGCTAGACCAAAACCCACAGGTTTTGGTAAATAGATCCATCGCCAAAGTTAATGGATCCTTGAGAGGATGTTAGGCATGAGTCTTGAAACGCAGTGAATGTTGACTTCCATTCATCTAACAACTTTTCCTCTATAGTAAGCTTTAAGAATTTCTTCAAAGAAATCATATAATTTTTTTTAACCATAATTATTAAATTTTTTACATCAGTCACTCATGAGTATTAAGTTTATTCATTAGTAATTTGGTTCATGTATCTTTTCATTTCTTTGGGGATCACTTCAAAAAGTTTCTCACTGCTTTTCTTCAAGAATTGATCTCTTGTCTCTAGGAGTGTCAATTGATTCTTGCATGTGTAATTCTTAGGATAATTGTTGATATTTCTCTCCCACAACTCACATATCTCTTCTACACTCAACATCTATGTGTTCATTTTTTATAGGATCAAGTCCAGCAGCTACTAGCAATGGAACCAATATTGTAAATCCAAGGGTTTGTATGTGGGGTCTCTTACACATAGCAATAAATAGCATTATATAGTAATATGCCACACACATAGAAGAGAGAAAGAAGAAAATGAAAGTAATAAAGAGACCAATAGTAAACACTTTATTACATCTCCACAACAACAATTAACTAATTATTCATTATTACATATTTGTTCATATTTAAAGCAATATTTTAATTACAAGATAGAAACAATTATTTAGCTACCTTAATTAATTGATCCAATTAAATAATCAATCATCTTACTACATCAATTGCCTAGTCAACCAACTTACTACATTCTTAATTTATTACTTTTCAATTTGATTAACCATTAAATCCTGTCCATATTTACTACATTCTTAATTTATTACTCTTTAATTCGATCACCCAGTAAACCTTATCGATAAAATTGAATAACCATTCGAACATACTCTAATGAAACTTCTATTATTTTAAACTTGTAGCGAATATATTTACACTGTAAAAACATTGAATTCATATATATTATATATATATATATATATTCTTAATTTATTACTCTTCAATTTGATAACCATTAAACCTTATCCATAAAATTGAATAACCATTCCAACATGTTCTAATGAAACTTCTATTATTTTAGACTTGCAGCGGATATATTTACACTTTAAAGACATTGAATTTAAGAATATATTATTGGCTGTAAACTAATAACAAATGTGAAATGCATTTCTCATTGGTAAATTATATCTAGTTAAGAGGAATCACTGAAAACTAAAATTGTTATTAACCAGATGTAATATGTTTGATAGAGGTTTTCTGTCAAGATTATTTTATGAAGAGCTTGTGTGATACGTATTTGTTAAAATGTATGACCATGAAGAAACAACTTCATAATCAAGCTATATGGACGTGATTATAACTAATCGTTTGATATAAATAACTAACTCTTAAAAAGTTACTGATAGTTTTGAGTTCATAACAGCAAGGAAGAAGAGGCTCGGCAAGGCCAAGAGAGAAGAGACTCAGCAGAGCACACTACTATAGCAGCACTGCACTACTGTAGCAAGCTTTGTTGAAGCCCCTGCTCAAAATTGGTATCAGAGCCAGTAACGTCTGGTTCGCCCAGTAAGTACTCAACAAATATTATTCTTTTATTTTTCAGTGTATAATGGACCCCTTCTGCAAATCTATTTTATTCTGAGATATTGAAGAGTATGAAAAATCCACTCAAGAAAATCCCTTGCGGGATATGTTCACCACTGCCTCCAGTCGGGTGCTTAATTCTTCTGAACTTGCATATGAGGAAAGTCAACCCACTACTAGATGGCAGTTACCTATCATTAATGCTTCACAAATCTATGTAGATCTGTCCGCATTTCATCTAGTTGTTTCTACCCGTATTAGTATAAAGGAGTCCATAAGTCAAATACAAGAAAATTCTAACTGTGTACAAAGTATATCCCTCCTTGATCCAAAAACATTACAGGCCGAGGCCAAATGTCTAAAAATTCAATATCTTCATCTGGGTTGTATAAGAATAGGGATACATGCACTTACTCATTAAGGTCTAAATACATTTGTATTAGCTATTGTTCATGACCTTACCCACAATAAATACACAGATTCCTTAATAGGTGGGATAGTCACACCTTTCTTAGACGGGCCAATATATCTTGATTGCTATCCAAATTTCTTTGTTTATATCTTTGATAAAACCATAAAAGACTTCCTTCAATTAGAAATCCAGACCACTGGATTTGACATGAATATAAAACGACATAATATAGCAATCCAGACCTAAGGGTGTTTTAGACATACTAATACATTATATCCAGCAGTTCTGCATGCCCCAAGCAAGGATTCAAAAGCCAGCGTTGTCATACTCATAGGTGCAAGAAACCAGAAGATTGAGCACCAAACAATCAAATGGGAAGATCTAACTTTCCCCAAACACTGGGTTGTCTCGAATCCCAAGCCTCCTTCTGTCAATAAAATAACCTCTGTAGATATTCATGAAGAATCATCCAAAGCCATTCTCTCCCTTCCTTGTAGATCCACAATTGATAGAAAAAGGATTGATGAAGACTACAGAATGTCTTGTTTTTATGTTTCTCTAGAACTAGTTGATACTGCTTCCTCCAGTTCCTCTGTAAATTCTTATAATAATATTTCTCTTTTTGAGTTAGCCCATCTTGTGAATTTTAATTCTTTAGAAGCCAAATGCCCTAAGTGTCAAAATATTATCAATTTAAGCCAACTTGCAAATCTGGTCCTACATGAGAACCATAATCCCAGAACAAGTGAAGCACTCCTACTTCTGTTACTCCCTTTCCAAATCCTAAATGCTCTGAAATTCCATTCCCGCATGAACTTGAGTATGTTCTCATGATACATACAGTTCCTACCTTAGAAGAAGAAGATCCAAGGCTTGCAAAATCATTTTCATATGTGAGATGAGTAAAGACAAGATATGGTCTTGGTTATCTTGAAAAATTGAAAGGACTGATTCCCAACTATAGATTTGGCCGAGTTCTGAAAGATTGTAAAAAGCCTAGTACAAAAGAGATGCATAAGTTCTTTACGCTTATGGATGGTTTTCCAAAAACCAAAATCCCAGAAAAATAGATGAAAGCAATGTTGAATTGGGATATTTTCACAAACCACAAAACTAAAGAATTTGGAAGCAGTCATATTGTTCCTCAGAAAATAGCACTGTCTGTAGATTGGAAAAAACACATGGAATCCACTAATACTTGGATTTCTTTCTATACCTGGTTAGAAAGAAGACAGTCTGCTAATGTTTTAATGACTGACTCATCAACATCCTCTTCATCCCAACATCTCTGGCAAGCTCTAGATGGCCTTAAGGTTGCGACTCCAACCACATTTCCACCTTATATTGGAATCGTGCTTGGAGAAGGGCAAAGTTCTGCCAAAGTAGTTCCTTTAGTCTTAAAGGATGATAATGCAATAGGCATTGAAGGCAAAATTCAACAGAGCAGTTGAACTAAACAAATACTGCTTTGAAAGGCCTTGAAATGAATGTTGCCAAAGCTTCTGTAGTCAAAGATCAGTTTGATACTGTACAGGTTTCCCTGAATACTGTAAATAGTGCTCTAGATAAAGTACTATTTGATAATTCAATCATCGAGAGTTTTATGAGAGAATCTCTAGACAAATTAGAGAAGGTAGAAGACAAAGGGGTAGAGCACATTGATTCTACATCAAGTCAATTAATAGAATTGGTAAATAAAGTAGACAGATTATCTATTGGAAAAACAGAGAAACCAATTCCAGCAGCATTTATGCACAAAGGATCTATGCGAATACAAGACCCTATCAAACCCATCGATAGATTTCCATTCTTATTCCCCAAAGAGTTTGCATCCCAAGAAATAAAAGAGGAAACAGACAAAGAAGAATCTTCTAAGGTTGCAGAAACACCAAAAGATGAGCATATCACATTCTCAGCTTTATTTAAAGGAGAAGAGAAGACAAAATTTTTACCTATATATGAGCCGTTAGAAAGTCAATACACCAAGTACGCTATGCCTGATATCCGTGGTAAGGGTAAAGTTCCAGGAACTCACACATTCATTGTTGATTCTCATAGAGAATGGTCTATAGACAACCTCAGTGTAGGACAAATCAAAGAATTAATAGTATGATGTACACAGAGTATAAACTCATGTGTCTCAGAGGAAAACCTAAGGTAGATTCTTGTAAGACCATTATCCAATGCTTTACAGGCACACTCCTGAGATGGTGGGAAACAGAATCCTCTCCTGCTTTGATTAAGCAAATGGAAGATCAATTGCTCAAAGATGAGCAAGGTAAGATAATCCACAATCCATATGGGATAGTCCAAAATAGTATGATTGGAGCTCTAACCTCCATGATCGTTGCACATTGGTGTGGTTCAGAAGCCGATATAGCTGATAAAAATGAAGTTGTTCTAATGAACCTCAATTGTTACAAAATCACTCAATATGAAGACTTCCATAGAGACTGGATGTAGAGGATATATGAGACAAAGGACTCTAGAAATCTGTTGTGGAAATAGGTTTACTTGGCAGCACTTCCATCAAAGTTTGTAGACTATATTCAATTACAAGAAGTCTTCCAGATGCCATTTGAGTCCTACACATGGGGACAGATTTACAGTTTGATTACTAAAACATTGTTGGCCTTTGTGCTAGTGCAAAGGTAAATAATTCATTAGAAAAGCTGTCCGAATTTTCGGACAGCAAATCTTTTTGCAACAAATATAGCCTATCTCTAGAAGATCCACTAGTTAAGAAAAGGAAGCTCAAAAGAAGAGCTAAGAAAGAAAATCTGCACACATCCAGAAAAAAATATAATAGATCGAGTAAGAAAAGGCCTCCATCTAGGCCCCGTTCACAATAGAAAAGAAAGGTATATTACAGGTATATCCCAAAAACACACTATTATAGGCCATCTGATATCCACTTACACAGTCATAAACAAGAAAAGTGGAACAAAATGACTTGTTGGCTCTATGGCCAAACAGGACACACTACAAATAACTGTCCTGTAGGAGAAGAGTCAAAAAAGAATCATGGCAAGAAATCTCAGCCACAAAATCAAAAATTAAAACAAGTCAAGGCTAAGACCCAATATTTTGGCATGAAATGTGGGTCCAAATCTCATAGAACAGAGCATTGTCCTAATGTTACAATTGGTGATCGCCCTCAAATTCAACAACAAGAATTTTTGTACTCATCTGATGAATTCTAATATTCAATAATAGTCCTATCTATTCATCTGAAGAATTTGAAGAAATAAATATTTAGACAATTGTAAATGCATTTTTACTGACAATGAATCTGATTCTACAGAATCATCTTCAAAAGAAGAGGCATAGTATAAGAAACTCAAAGAAAAAGTTCTTATGGCTCAAACAGAGGAAGATGAAATAAAAATCTTATCTCAGATCCATGCAATGGAGGATGGAGAAATGAAGACCCACCTCACAAAAGCCTTCATGGATCAGCTAAAGATTTCAAATAACAACAAAAATTCTGGTAAGAAGCCACTTTTTATTGATGCCTCATATGCAAGAAATGCAAACTATTTTCAAAGACAAAGACAACAGGACAAAGTTTGCCCACTTACCTTGTGGGAAGTAAGCCATGAAATACATAATCTCAAATCTGAAATTTCCCAGCTAAAAATTCAGGTTCAAGGATTAGAAAAAGGAAAAATGCATAAAGAAACAAAACAAGAAGAAGAATCTGATCCAGAAGATTACTATAAAGCAAATTTCCAGATCTATGAAGGAATAAAAGATAATGATTCTGGTTTTCAAGAAATGTGGATACTCGCAGTCGTGTATCAACAACATCACATACAGGTACAAATTTTTATACAAAATGAAATTTTAATTTGACTGCACTTATTGATTCTGAAGTAGATGTGAATATACTCAACAATAAATTTATCCCAACAAAATTTTGGATGGCAACTAAAAGAGAAGTTATTGGTCTAGGGAATAAGATGTTGAATTATGAAGTGCCCAAAGCTTCTATATGTTTTGATAGACATGTATAAAATTGAAATATGCTATTGTTGACATCCCAGTTGATTACATCCTAGGAAACATTTTTCTAGTTGTTGTAGAACCTCATGGTTCATACAGGACAAAAAAACAACAAAGGTGGATATTTATCACTCTACCTATTTCCAGTGGCCAATCTAGAAGGACAGAATTGCCATATGTATCGACCGTAAGAATCTCGACAATGGTCCAAACTATGAAAGAACTGGAAAAAGTAGAAGCCAAGTTATCAGACTTAAAAGATCTAAAATCCACTCTCAGCATCTCAAAGCAGTTAACTTCTCCAGTAGTACAGAAAAATATTTTAGAACTAAAAGTCCAGATTCAAAATGAATGTTGCGCTGAAGAACCAAATGCATTTTGGCACAGGAAGCAACATTCAGTTAAGCTCCCATACAAAGTAGAATACGCAGACAGATCTTGTAAAAGAAAGGAAATCCCAATGAATAAAGAATATAGAGAACTCTGCCAGAAATAGGTCTAGAACCTACTAGACAAAAAACTAATTAGAGAATCAACCAGTCCATGGAACTGCTATGGAATTTATGTGAATAAAAGATCAAAACAAATCAAAGGAATCCCAAGACTGGTCATAAATTATAAGCCTCTGAATGCAATACTAACAAATGATACATATCCAATCCCCCACAAGGGTGATCTGATCAGTAGAATTGCAGGAGCCAAAGTAATTTCAAAATTTGATCTGAAATCAGGTTTTTGGCAAGTTGCCATTTCGGAGAAAGATAAATTTAAGATCGCCTTCAATATGCCAGTAGAGCACTATGAATGGAATGTTATGCCATTTGGCCTCAAACATGCTCCGTCAAAATTTCAAAAGGTGATGGATAACATTTTTAAGCCATTCTTTGATTGGTTAATCGTGTACATAGATGACATTCTGATCTTTTACAAGAACTTGCAAGATCATTTCAGGCATATCCAAAGCTTTGTAAATACCATCAAAAGAAATGGTTTAGTCCTAAGTAAAAAGAAGATTGAGGTTTTCCAAACCTCGATTAATTTTTTAGGCCACAATATTTTTAATGGAAAAATTTCACTGCAAAAACATGCTCTTGAATTTTTGAGCAAGTTTCCAGATATAATAACTGACAAGACTTAGCTGCAGCATTTTCTTGGTTGCCTCAATTATGTCAATAATTTCTATAAAGATTGCACAAAGGACAGAAGTCTGTTGAACCAACGTCTGTGCAAGAATCTTGAACCCTGGACTCGAGCTCATACTAGAGCTATACAAAATATGAAGTCTAAGGTAAAAACTCTCCCCATCTTATACATATCAGACGATTGTGCATTCAAAATCGTGGAGTTAGACGCCAACAATATTGGATAGGAAGGTATTTTGAAACAAAGAAAAGGGTCAAAAGAGAAAATTATTCAATTTTCTTTAGGAACATGGAACCCTACTGAGAAGAATTATTCCACCATTGAAAAAGAAGTTAAAGCTACATGGAATTGCATTGATAAATTTGAAATTCATCTTATCAACAGAAAATTCCTCCTCAAGACTAATGCATCAACATTAAAGAAAGTCTTGACAAAAAATATCAAAAAACCTGGGGAAGCTAAATTCACAAGATGGCAAGCATTGTTTACAAATTTTGATTTTCAAATGGAACATATAAAGGGTAATGAAAATTGTCTCTCTAACTTTTTAAGTAGGGAACACCTTCAAAACATCCAGCATCAAGAACAAGATCATATTATTGTCATAGTAACTGAATGGGATCCAACTCAAAACCAAGAATTCCTCAGAACAATAAATGAAGATCAAAGTTGGACTGAATACAAAAAAATTGGAAACCCACATGGCAGCTCTGAAGCACAAAAGTCTTGGATGCTAATCTACAGCCACACACTGATATCCTTCATCTTGTGCCAGAAATAAGAACCTTCCCAAAAGGCAATAAATGGATACATGACATGATTTACTCAAATAGTATGGTCAGAGCACAGAGGGCAGAAGAAGTGCTACAAAATGTCTTTAAAGATATAACAATGGTATGGAATGAAGGAGGTGACAGAAGAAAAATATATCATAGATGCTTCACCATAAATAGAGCTCGAAATATAAGATGGCTAATTATTAATCTAGTCTTATGGCCCCAAAATGATCCTAAACTTATTTTCCCTAGCACAATGTTTGATTTTGCATGTTATAAGCAGCTACGGTGGGATCTGCTTAATGTAGATGGAAGAAATGAGAAACACTACACTAAGCTTAAGTTTGTAACTATCAGAACTGCACAAAGATCACAATAGTCAAAATGGCTAGAGGATTGGTGGGATGACTATGGTGTTAATCATACAGCCATTGATCCAATCTACTATGATGCTTATTTCTGCTTAAATTGTGTTAAATGTTTTCACAAAAATAACATGGAATATATTCATGAACCATTTATAGATGTAAGACACATGTATAATTACCCAAACCATCATATCTTACAACAATTCCCGCGCTGTCATGATGAATGGTTGGTAATGACAAAGATAAAACACCAATTTGTGCTTAATAAACCTATGATTGTAATAAGGATCTTTACCAAAGCCTGGGATGGTATATTATATCTGAGAGTTTATCCTGGAATAACGGCCCTTGGTGCCCCCAGTACTTTTGGTTCCCATGGGCTTATGCCATAAAGCTCTACATTGTACAATGGTCCAGTCATGACGACTATTCATGACCACTTTTCTCGTGGGCCTTCACTAGTTAAAAGGCATCCACAGTGTACAAAGTTCTTATGATTGATTCCATAAGTCACGAGACTCAGAGCACTTCTCCGACTATTGGTGGATATTGAACCACATCTTGTACTGACAGATTCCTTCATACTTCAGTTTGTTGGTCCAACTATCGAATGGTTGTCCCCTCCTTTTGCTATATATGCAAGGAGTCTAGGCTCATTTGGGCATCAATTGTTAGTCATTGTGAGTTTCTAAGTCTTGTATTTTGGAGTCTGATCTCTTTGCCTGCTTTGCAACTATGGATGATTTGTCTGATATGCTTTCATCACGTAAATAACTCATGTCTTTAGGTGTTTTGAGAAGCATGGGCATCAGTAACCCATTGGTGAGAACCTAAAGTGGCCAGAACATTAGAGAGTAGAGGTATATGTGTGTGGTATATGTGTGTGTTGAGTCTTTGTTCATAGACAGAGCCTGTGTATTTTCCAGGTAGCCTCCAGTAAAACTCCTTCAACATTGGACAACTCAAGTCTGGTAAATGCAAACACGGTCAAACTCTAGTTTGAACAGATTTGTTATTACTGTAATCCATTTTGAGATCAATAAAGAGTGTTATGTCTTTTTCTGCTTCTGAGTACTGTGTGCTTTAATTTGTGCTGCTGAGATAGTAATTCTTGCATAAAAGTTCATCACTACATCAACTAGCTGAAGGGACACCAAAGACCGTGGAAGGCCAGGAGTGTCATTGTGAAGGTCTTAGAGTGCGTGAAAAGTTACTAATAGTTTTGAGAGCAGGGGCTTCAATGAAGCTTACTACAGTAGTGCTACAGTAGTGCAGTGCTGCTACAGTAGTGCGCTTTGATGAGTCTCTTCTATCTTGGCATTGCTGAGCCTCTTCTTCCTTGTTGTTATGAACTCAAAACTATCAGTAACTTTTCACACATTCTGAGACCTTCACAATGGCACTTCTGGCCTTCCACGGTCTTTGGTGTCCCTTTAGCTAGTTGATGTAGTGATGAACTTTTATGCAAGAATTACTATCTTAGTAGCACAAATTAAAGCACACAGTACTCGGAAGCGGAAAATTGAGCAGGGGCTTCAACGAATCTTGCTACAATAGTGCTACAGTAGTGCAGTGCTGCTACAGTAGTGCGCTCTGCTGAGTCTCTTCTCTCTTGGCCTTGCTAAGCCTCTTCTTACTTGTTGTTATGAACTCAAAAATCAGTAACTTTTCACGCACTCTGAGACCTTCACAATGGCAGTACTGGCCTTCCACGGTCTTTGTTGTCCCTTCAGCTAGTTGATGTATTGATGAACTTTTATGAAAGAATTACTATCCCAGCAGCACAAATTAAAGCACACAGTACTCAAAAGCGGAAAATGACATAACACTCTTTATTGATCTCAAAATGGATTATAGTAATAACAAATCTGTTCAACCTAGAGTTTGACTATGTTTGCATTTACCAGACGTGAGTTGTCCAATGTTGAATGAGCTTTACTAGCGGCTACTGTTTCAGGGAAAACTAGTGTCTTTTCAATCTTCTAGTCCCACTAAGATGGGTGGCTATCTTAGAAACAAACAATAAAAGCACTTCGAGATTTCCTTTATGTATGATAGATAAGAGAGAAGCAAAGAGAGCCAACTTGGATCTTCCACTTGACTCCTTGCTTGATTTCTCTCTCCCTTGATGGAACTTGTGACTCTGCTCCTACTTGTCCTGCTTTAGAGAATACCTGTAGAGAAAAAGTAACAAAACACCATCAAAGAATCTCGATCTATAATACCATAAACAATGCAGAATTAGAAATACATTGACCATATAATTGAATTCACAAATAACAAGATTCACAAATAAACTATTATATGGAGGAAAACTCAAAGAACTTCATTAATAGTAGAAGAGAGGATTACAACCCAGTTGTCTGATCCAGCATCGTACTCCCAACATCAAAGCCTTCTTCACCTCATGAAAAGCAAGATCACCCAACAATACAATGCTCCTTCTCGAAGACAAACCAACAGAACTTCTTTACAAATTACAAAGTTCCAGCCTCCAGATCTCTCAGATGAGGGATCCATTTATAGATATTTGCAAAGGTGTGAGTGAGCTCTGGGTTTTCTATTAGTGTCATTCCACTTATAGTTCTTAGCTCCACTTGGATATTTCTTGGATCTCTTACTCATCCCTGGGCAAATTCAGAGAGGCAAGTGTCATAAAGGAAGTTTCTAGAAGATTCCATGAGCATCAACTTAGCAAACTGCCTCAGACATTTGTCCATTCTCGCTCATCACACCCCACAGAAGGCCTTTTTAGTATTCATCATACCTGGCTAGTGTAGGAGTCAATATGCATCGCACCTTGACCAAGGAGCAATCAGTATGGTCCAGTTTTGGCTAGCTCTTAGTGGTTTTTCAGGTGGAACTTCTAGGAAATGATGTAATTAGTTGACCATGATCTTTTAGGGTATGAAACAACACTTTTAGGGGTTAAAGAGCCCTTGGTTTATTGACACATATGATTTGGGTTGCAGTGCCCAAATTTGTCTATAACAGTTGCCCCCTAAAGCATGAGGTCGTAAATCTTTTGATGTCGGGTGAAATGCTTTATCATGAGGATCCGAGGTATTCAAACTGGAAGGTGACCTGTATAAAAGACAATAAAATACATCATCATCATTTTATTTTCATGATCTAGCTGAGACGGGCATTCCCATGCTCAACTTTATAAATTCATTTTCATGTACATAGGATAGATAATCATCTGCTCTTGTAGACTGGTGATTCTTTGTATGTAGAGTCATCATCCCTTAGCTTGGATGATCATCTGTGCAGCTTCAGTGCACATTTGATGTTTTTATATTCCTGGATATATCGCAGCCAGGATGGATGAAACTAGATCCGGGGTCTTCAAACTCGTTCAATCTTCGCCCGATGTACAAGTTGATCCATGTGAAAAGATGTCCTAAAGTCAAACATGGAAAGACATCGCCTAATTACCAGCCAATGATGTGAGCTGTTAACAGACGCAAGAGGGATCACTGATAATGATAATGACCCTCAAGGTACTACAATACAATTCACGTGGTGTGAATATATGATCTGACATCG
This sequence comes from Pinus taeda, assembly GCA_000404065.3. Lineage (NCBI taxonomy): Eukaryota > Viridiplantae > Streptophyta > Pinopsida > Pinales > Pinaceae > Pinus > Pinus taeda. The sequence goes on along the minus strand of APFE031277021.1, from coordinate 33,087 downwards.
AACACCACGTAAAATCTTTCGATCGAAGGCCATTGATGTAAACCTGTTGCCGAATGTGAGAAACTTGCCATTGAGGCATGCAAGCTTCAAAGTACTGAAAGGGTTGTTCCTAAGTCATCTTCTTGGATAATGAGTTGATGTCGACAAGAAGTGACCCGTCATAGGAGGGCCTTAATGCATCCCACATCTATGACACGAAATGAAGAAAATGATTTTCTAGAGGTGAAAATGATTTGATGATACAAGGTTCAAGAATGGCGGTCATGAAAAATGGAGGGTGAAGGTATTGCAGTGGATGAGGTGTTAGCTGGGTAGTGAACTCTCTGAATGACTTCTCTTGAACATGTCAGCGACATTGAGATGGATTGGTAGTGTTAACCCCAAAAGATGGATGGTGTGGAGGACCAATGATGATATGACCGGTGAACGGAATAACCCAACCCGACTCAATCATGGTGATGGAATGAAAGTGTCATGTTCAAAAGCGACTTGCTACTAATGTAGTTCTTCAAGTTTTCTTCCCTTTTTCCCTAGTCATTGCTGACCAGTACCTCTTTATTTTTGTCAAGCTTGAGGAGGATAACATATGCTTTTTCTATAATTTTCGTTTCACGCAAACCTGTCGCTATGTTTTAGTGAGCCTAGCAATAGTGAAACTCGTTCTTGTATGGGTGAAAAGTTTGTCGCTATTGTTTTAACGAGTTTAAAGACAAGGATAACTCGGTCCTTTTCAAGTTTAGAGAGTTTGAAAAGGGACGAAAAGGAAAATCCAACAGCCCCTTTTCGTAGCATAATCCCTTAAGTCTGGAAAAGTATAAAATAATATGAAAGGGATGACTTTTCGATCGCTTTAGCGAGCCAAAAAAGACAAGCGCTCGATCTTTTTATGGGAAGATCCCCTCGGTCCAAAAACATTAAAATGTAGAGGAGGGATGGCGCTTCCCCTTACTTTAATGAGCTGGAAAGGCCATTAGCTCGGAAATATTTTCATATTTAATGAGTCTAAAAAGAGCTTAAAAGAAACTCATTTTTGAGGAACGAGTGATGTTTTCAAGTAGCAGTTGGTTCCAGGTAAGTTTGGAACTTCTCAAAACATGGCAGTGTGAAGAGGGTGGCTAACAAAATCACTCGTCGGAGCTGTTCCTCAAAAGGGTAAACAATCAAGTGGAAGCGTATGATCGGCCAAAAGAATGAAGCTGACAGTAAGAACACAACCAAGGCTTGAAAGGCTGATAGCATGGCAATCACAGAGGTCCTTTACTGAAGGCGGGTTTATTTTTTAAGGAGCTTGAACCTTGCGTTAGCATATGCTCAATGGCGGGTTTATTTTTTAACGAGCTTGAACCTTGCAGAAACATTTCTCATACCAGTCATTTAAAGATGCCTTTCATTGGTAGGTTTATTTTTTATTGAGCTTGAACTCTATGATAACATGTGCTCATTGCCTTTTTATGTAGGCTAGAAATGACCAAACTACAAATCTAACTACACTAAAAGCTAAGGAACTACTGAGGTTAGGTAGGATAGTTTTGTCTTTCGTCTAGACAAAGCACTTCCTTTGCTTCGTCCGTGGGATGCAGAAAAAGGTGAATGGTGGTTAGACCAATAACCTAACCTAAGAAGTTGAAACTAAAAAGCTAAAAATACTAAAAATGTAAAAAAAGAAATTGGTCACTTTTCACTTGCATAAAAAAGGTTTGCATGCCCCTAGGTATTAAGAAAAGGAGAGTTTCCAGGTCACCATATGGAAGTCCCTACAGTTAGGCAGGATTGTTTTTGTCAGTAGTTAGACAAAAAACACTTCCTTGGCTTTGCCCATCGAAATAGACAAAGGTGAATGGTGTGAGCTTCCAATCACATAACCTACGAGGAAATAACTGTTTCAGACTGATCCCATAACCTACAAGGAAATGGTGTTTCAGACCAATCGTATAACCTACAAGGAAATCTATCTTTTCAGCTAGGTTTTCCTGTTGAAGCAGACTAGGGTGAATGCCCCCTAAGCTTCGTTACATTCATTGGAATACTCGCGGTAATTGGGTGGATGAAATGAAGGTTGAAGAGACATTCTTGACGCAAAGAGACCATTCGGGGATGATGTTTGACTTGTAGCTGTGTTTGAACCTAGAAATGAAAGCTAGTCAATAAGTTGTACCATTATACCTTCATGCGGGAAACACATTACTTGAAAGAGTGTAGAAAAAATAGCTTCCATGCTATAAACATAGTCACGGCCAAAGAGTAGATTGTAATCTAATGGCCCTTGGACTACCATCACATTCAAGTGAACGGTTTTCCTTTCCAAAGTTATTGGTAATTTTGGAAGGATCCCTAATGGTCGACTGGTTCCTTTGTTAAAGCCTGACAAATTTTGTGTCTCAGGCAGAAGCGATGGTGAACCAAGTGCTTTCTAGGCAGTTGAGGAAAGGATACTCATTGAAGCCCCTTCATCTATGATAGTGCCAGACACGATCATTTTGTAAACTTGTACTATGATCTGGAATGGTACATTAGATGGAAGGCAGGGTCTCACTAGTTGATTCCAATTGAAGGAAACGACTAGACTACTTGGAGGGGGTACTAGATAAACGGTTGGATGAACCCCTTGAAGTAGGGGATTTTCCTCCTGTTGTAATGGAACTGGTGGATTTTCCCCAGGTTCATCAGACTCTGTATTAACAAAAAGAATTTGGACAGTATTGTTCTCATTCTCTTTGGAAATTGTATCATCTGAAGGCGGACCTTCTGAAGGCAAGACTAGGTCGACTGCCATCTCAACCTGTTGGCTTTGGTCCAATATGGACTCAGAAGGTTTACGTTCAATGATAGGCGCTTCGACCGATGATTGAGTTACATCAGTTGGGTTTTCAACTAGCAATGGACTTGGTAAGAGTTTCTTGTATCCAAGTGGGATTCATCGCGGCGAAGCAAGACGGTTATCCAAGACACATTTGGATTCATCCATAAAAGGACAATGGTGAAGAGCATGATCACCCTCACATAACCTACATGGAAATCTGACCTTTCCTTTCTATCCATTGGCTTCATTTTCACTAGTTTATGGTGTGCTTTCAACATGGTTGCCAGAGGTTGATGACACTGTATGGTGCGGATGGGGAGACCATTCTCTCAAGATCTGCAAAATGCAAGGACAATCTCGATGAAGGTGGTCTCCCTTGAAAATTATGCATGGAGATCTGTGCTTGGAAAGTTTGGTGTGTGGATTTTCACTAGATGATTCATGGTTTCCCCCCTGCTTAGCTGACTTCTTCTTCTTCTTCTCAGCCACTTGGCTTTTAGTATCACTAATTTCACCAAGCGAAGAGGAAGAAGGGGAGGGAGAAACAAACGAAGTAGAAGGCGAAGGGACACCTTCAGTATCATCTGGTCGCTGATTCGATTACTGAGGAATCACGGTATTTTGAACAACAGAGGTTGAGAATAGCCATACGGGTAGGCCAATTGTGATTCCTGGAAGGGAAAACGTGGCCATATACAAAGCACCAATATCTCCCCAAGAAGAGAAAGGACTAGGATTCCCCCCAAGAGGGATTCCTTGATTGGTGGACTCCATTACCTCAACCTAATATCAAAAGGTACAGGGATGTTATTCCGAATTAAATAAATTTTAATGACGCTTTGACACAAATTTTCTTTTTCAATTTTTAAGAGTTGAGAAAAAGCTAAAGATGACTCTAGTCGCCTTCGATTTTTAATGAGCCTGAAGTGACAAGTGCTCAGATGGACCTTTTCTTTTATAGAGTCGAAAAGAAACGAAAGTGACTACTCTGGAAATCTAGACAAAGGGGTTACCAAACCAATCGCAAAACTGCAATATACACCTTGGTGGTAAATTAAAGAGAAATTACCAAGGACTTATGTACGATAGTCAATCTTCCCGAATGTTGTGTTCAGTGCATTGTGATCGATAGGGCGGTAGACATGACTTCCTATGGATAAAGGATATCATCCTATTGTGGTCTCCCAATATATACTCGACGATACGGGGAGCACAAGTCCGTACTAGCACTTGTCGTATCAAAGAGGATGAATCACCCAACCTTCGATGAAACAATAATTATCAGGTTTTACGACGCCGGAACACATCTCTATCCTAGACCTCTAGATGTGTTGTGTTAGGTTCTAAAGCGTTGTGAATTTCTTTGAGATTTATTTTAGAGTTTATCTTGCTTAGAATTTTTCCTTTCAAGGTTCACCATGTGATGTAGATGTAAAATTCCTAAATATGCAATATAAAATGATAAACAGTCATTTATTTTCTTTTAGCAATGAAAATCTTAGCTACTAAGGAAAGAAGATAACGATTCTTTCAACAGAGAGTAGAGAGAACACACTAAATGCACTTTTCCTAAATAATTTTCTGCATGTTGTCTAAATGCAAATGCAAATGCATGTATTTGTTTTTCATTTCCTTAATGTGAGAATGCCAAAAGGGGAAACTAAGTACAGATCTGAACTATTTTCTTCAAAGCGACACTTCAACAATTTCTTTTCAAAATGAAAGGAAGACTAAAACGACACTTTTCGATTTCGAATAGAAAACTGCTTTTGACACTTTAAATATTAACAATTCAAATGAAATATAATGGCAAAAGTACAATCGACTATCTAGAAGAGGAAGACTTTACGACACTCTTCTTTTTGACTCAAAATGATAGTTACGACACTTCTTTGCATCAAAAAAGACAGTTCGATTAAGCTAATTTTGACAAAGAAGGACTGCAAATGATAGACAAATACATAAAAACATTTAGAAATCCCTATCAATGGAGGTTGAACAATGTAAAAGAAAGAGGCTTCAGTAATGAAATACTGATCACAAGCAGTAAAACAACTGAATAGAGCTGAAAACAAGGAGGAAAAAACCAAATTTCAAAGAGAGAAACAGTATCACTCAGTCATCACACCTGTCCTTCAGGGAAACAAGGATGCATCTCACTTGCAACACATGGGAAGTGCGATGCATACAGGATACCAATTACAAACAATGCGATAGGCTAGGGAGCGAAACTGAGTTGGGTTTTTGCTCAAAATTTGAAGCTAAGTTCAGTGATTTAAGTTGAGCTATGATAGGAAGTAAAAACAAAGTACAGGGGTATGATCTTAAGAGGTTATTGAGCTACCACAAGGGCGTTTAGGATGCTTGTAAGTTAGATGTTTAGTTGATAAACCAACCTAGAGATTGACTGAAGCAGCATTCATCTACTTTGCAATTGCATAGAAAAAGTAGTTCGAAGGATATCTGGCTAACTTTAGGCTCTGTCTGTAGTTTATAAATCAAACAACAATAACAAACAAACAAACTATTCATTCCCCAGTGGAATTGCCATTTTGTTTTTGGGAAAACTAGTGTCTTTTTGATCTGCTAATCCCACTAAGACGGGTAGCTATCTTAGAAACAAACAATCAAAGCACTTCAAGATTTCCTTTATGTATGATAGATAAGAGAGAAGCAAAAAGGGCCAACTCGGATCTTCCGCTTGACTCCTTACTTGATTTCTCTCTCCCTTGATGGAACTTGTGACTCCTCTCCTACTTATCCTACTTTAGAGAATACCTGTAGAGACAAAGTAACAAAAAACCATCAAAGCATCTCAATCTATAATACCATAAACAATGCAGAATCAGAAATACATTGACCATACAATCGCATTCACAAATAACAAAATTCACAAATACACAATTATATGGATGAAAACTAAAAGAACTTTATTAAGTGTAGAAGAGAGGATTACAACCCAGCTATCTGATCCAGCATCATCCTCCCAGCATCAAAGCCCTCTTCACCACATGAAAAGAAAGATCACCCAACAATACAATGCTCCTTCTCAAAGACAAACCAACAACACTTCTTTACAAATTACAAAGTTCCAGCCTCCAGATCTCTTAGATGAGGGATCCATTTATAGATATTTGCAGAGGTGTGAGTTAGCTCTGGGTTTTTGATTAGTGTCATTCCACTTGTAGTTCTTAGTTCCACTTGGAGATTTCTTGGATCTCTTACTCATCCCTGGTCAAATTCAAAGAGACAAGTGTCATAGAGGAACTTTCTAGAAGATTCCATGAGCATCCACTTAGCAAACTGCCTCAGACATTTGTCCATTCTCACTCATCGCACCCCATAGAAGGCCTTTTCAGTATGCATCGCACCTAGCTAGTGTAGGAGTCAGTATGAAAAAATTTTGTCCAGTTCTGAGTGGCTTTTCAGGTGGAACTTCTGGGAAATGATGTAATCAGTTGACGATGATCTTTTAGGTTATGAAACAACACTTTTAGGGTTTAAAGAGCCCTTGGTTTATCAACATATATGATTGGGGTTGCAGTGCCCAAATATGTCTATAACAACTACCTGTCAAATACACAGGCTCTGTCTATGAACAAAGACTCAACACACACATATACCTCAACACTCTAATGTTCTGGCCACTTTAGGTTCTCACTAGTGGGTTACACTGATGTGCAGGCTTCTTAGTACACCTAAACACTTGAGTTCTTTACGTGATGCAAGAAGATCAGATAGATCATCCACAGTTACAGAGCAGGAAAAGATCTCAAACTCCAAAATACATGACTTACAAACTCACAATGACTAACAACTGATGCCTGAATGAGCCTAGACTCCTTGCATGTATAGCAAAAGGAGGGGACAACCATTCGACAGTTGGAATGACAAACTAAACTACGAAGGAATCTATCAGTATGAGATGTGGTTCAATATCCACCAAATGTCGGAGAAGTGCCCCGAGTCTCATGACTTATGGAATCAATCGTAAGAACTTTGTACAATGTGGATGCCTTTTAACCAGTGAAGGCCCATGAGGACCATTGTACAATGTGGAGCTTTATGGCATAAGCCCATGGGAACCAAAAGTACTAGGGCCACCAAGGGTCGTTATTCCGGGATAAACTCTGGGATATAATATACCATCCCAGGCTTTGGTAAAGATGCTTCTTACAATCATAGGTTTATTAAGCACAAATTGTTCTTTTATCTTCGTCATTACCAACCATTCATCATGATGGCACATGAATTGTTATAAGATATGATGGTTTGGGTAATTATACATGTGTCTTACATCTCTAAATGGTTCATGAATGCATTCCATGTTATTTTTGTGAAAACATTTATCACAATTTAAGTGGAAATAGGCCTCATAGCATATTGGATCAATGGCTGTATGATTAACACCATAGTCATCCCACCAATCCTCTAGCCATTTTGACTGTTGTGATCTTTGTGCAGTTTTGATAGTTCCAAACTTAAGCTTAGTGTAGTGTGTCTCATTTCTTCCATCTACATTAAGCAAATCCCACTATAGTTGCTTATAATCTGCAAAATCAAACACTATGTCAGGGAAAATAAGTTTAGTACCATTTTGGGGCCATAAGACTGGATTAGTAATTGGCCATTCTGTATTCTGGGCTCTGTTTATGGTGAATTATCTATGATATATTTTTCTTCTATCACCTCCTTCATTCCATATCATTGTTATATCTTTAAAGACATTTTGTAGTACTTCTTCTGCCCTCTGTGCTCTGACCATACTATCTGAGTAAATCATGTCATGTATCCATTTATTTCCTTTTGGGAAGTCTCTTATTTCTGACACGAGATGAAGGAGATTGGTGTGTGGCTATATATTAGCATCCAGGAATTTTGTGCTTCAGAGCTACCATGTGGGTTTCCAATTTTTTTCTATATTCAGTCCAACTTTGATCTTCATTTATTGTTTTGAGGACTTCTTAGTTTTGAGTTAGATCCCATTCAGTTACTATGACAATAATATGATCTTGTTCTTGATGCTGGATGTTTTGAAGGTGTTCCCTACTTGAAAAGTTAGGGAGACAATTTTCAATACCCTTTATATGTTCCACCTGAATATAAAAATTTGCAAACAATGCTTGCCATCTTGTGAATTTAGATTCCCTAGGTTTTTTGATATTTTTTGTCAAGACTTTCTTTAATGTTGATGCATCAGTCCTGAGGAGGAATGTTCTGTTGATAAGATGAATTTCAAATTTATCAATGCAATTCCATGCAACTTTAACTTCTTTTTCAATGGCGGAATAATTCTTCTCAATAGGGTTCCATGCTCCTAAAGAAAATTGAATAATTTGCTCTTCTGACCCTTTTCTTTGTTTCAAAATACCTCCCCAGCCAATATCGCTAGCATCTAACTCCACGATTTTGAATGTAGCATCATCTGATATGTATAAGAAGGGGAGAGTTTTTACCTTAAACTTGATATTTTGTACAACTCTGGTATGAGCTGGAGTCCAGGGTTCAGGATTGTTGCGCAAACATTGGTTTAACAGACTTCTGTCCTTTGCATAATCTTGATAGAAATTACTAACATAATTGAGGCAGCCAAGAAAACACCGTAGCTGAGTCGTGTCAGTTATTATATCTGAAAACTTGCTCGAAAATTCAAGAGCACGTTTTTGCAGCGAAATTTGGCCATTAAAAATATTGTGGCCTAGAAACTTAATGGAGGTTTGGAAAACCTCAATCTTCTTCTTACTTAGGACTAAACCATTTCTTTTGATGGTATTTACAAAGATCTGGATATGCCTGAAATCTTGCAAGTTCTTGGAAAAGATGAGAATTTCATCTATGTAGACGATTAACCAATCAAAGAATGGCTTAAAATGTTATCCATCACCTTTTAAAATTTTGAGGCAACATGTTTGAGGCCAAATGGCATAACATTCCATTCATAGTGCCCTGCTGGGATACTGAAGGTGGTCTTAAATTTATCTTTCTCTGAAATGGCGACTTGCCAAAAACTTGATTTCAGATCAAATTTTGTAAATACTTTGGCTCCTACAATTCTATTGATCAGATCACCCTTGTGGGGGATTGGATATGTATCATTTGATAGTACTGCATACAAAAGCTTGTAATTTATGACCAGTCTCGAGATTCCTCTGATTTGTTCTAATATTTTATTGACGTAAAACCCATAGCAGTTGCATGGACTGGTTGATTCTCTGATCAATTTTTTTTCTAGCAGGTTCTAGACCTCTTTCTGGCAAAGTTCTCTATATTCTTTATTCATTGGGATTGCCTTACTTTTACAAGGTCTGCCTATGTATTCTTCTTTGTATGGGAGCTCAACTGAATGTTACTTCCTATGCCAAAATGCATTTGGTTCTTTAGTGCGGCATTCATTTTCAATCTAGACTTTTAGCTCTGAAGTCTTTTTCTGTACTGCTAGAGAAGTTAATTGTTTTGAGATGCTGAGAGTGGATTTCAGATCTTTTAAGTCTGATGACTTGGCTTCTGCATTTTCCAGTTCTTTCATAGTTTGGACCATTTTCAAGATTCTTGGGGTTGATACATATGGCAATTCTATCCTTCTAGATTGGCTACTAGAAGTAGGCAGAGTGATAAAATATCTACCTCTGTTGTTCTTTGTCCTGTACGAACCATGAGGTTCTACAACAACTAGAAAAATGTTTCCTAGGATGAAATCAACTGGGATGTCAGCAATAGCAAATTTCAATTCTATACAATGTTTGTCAAAACATATACAAGCTTTGGGTACTTCATAATTCAACATCTTATTGCGTAGACCAATAACTTCTCTTTTAGCTGGCATCCAAAATTTTGCTGGGATAACTTTATTGTTGACTGTATTCACATCTGCTCCAGAATCAATAAGATTAGTCAAATTAAAAATTTCATTTTGTATACAAATTTGTACCTGTACGTGATGTCGTTGATACTCGACTACAAGTATCCACATTTCTTGAAAACCAGAATCATTATAGTTTATTCCTTCATAGATATGGAAATTTGCTTTATAGTAATCTTTTGGATCAAATTCTTCTTCTGGTTTTGTTTCTTTATGCATTTTTCCTTTTTCTAATCCTTCAACCTGAATTTTTAGCTGGGAAATTTCAGATTTGAGATTGTGTATTTCATGGCTTACTTCCCCCAAGGTAAGTGGGCGGACTTTGTCCTGTTGTCTTTGTCTTTGAAAATATTTTGCATTTCTTGCATATGATGCATCAATAAAAAGTGGCTTCTTACTAGAATTTTTGTTGTTATTTGAAAGCTTCAGCTGATCCATGAAGGCTTCTGTGAGGCGGGTCTTCATTTCTCCATCCTCCATTGCACAGATCTAAGATAATATTTTTATTTCATCTTCCTCTGTTTGAGACATAAGAACTTTTTCTTTGAGTTTCTTATATTGTGCTTCTTGTTCTGAAGATGATTATGTAGAATCGGATTCACTATCAATAAAAATGCATTTACAATTGTCTGAATCTGTGAAATTACAGGCATTAGCATGAATATTTATTTCTTCAAATTCTTCATATGAATAGACATGACTATTATTTGAATTTGAGAATTCATCAAATGAGTACAACAATTCTTGTTGTTGGATTTGGGGGCAATCAGCAGTTGTAACATTAGGACAATGCTCTATTCTATGAGATTTGGACCCACATTTCATGCAAAAATATTGGGTCTCAATCTTGACTTGTTTTAATTTTTTATCTTGTGGCTGAGATTTCTTGCCACTATTCTTTTTTGACTCTTCTCCTACGGGACAATTATTTGCAGTGTGTCCTGTTTGGCCACAGAGCCAACAAGTCAGTTTGTTCCACTTTTCTTGTTTATGACTGTGTAAGTGGATATCAGATGGCCTGTAATAGTGTGTTTTTGGGATATACCTGTAATATCCCTTTCTTTTCTGTTGTGCACGGGGCCTAGATGGAGGCCTTTTCTTACTGAATCTATTATAATTTTTTCTGGTTTGGTACAGCTTTTCTTTCTTAGCTCTTCTTTTGAGCTTCGTTTTCTTAACTAGTGGATCTTCTAGAGATAGGCCATATTTGCTGCAAAAAGATTTACTGTCTGGAAATCTAGATAGCTTTTATAATGAATTATTTACCTTTGCACTAGTACAAAGGCCAATCAATGTTTTCGTAATCAAACTGTAAATCTGTCCCCATGTATAGGACTCAAATGGCATCTGGAAGGCTTCCTGTAATCGAAGATAGTCTACAAACTTTGATGGAAGTGCTGCCAAGTAAACTTGTTTCCAAAATAGATTTTTGGAGTCCTTTTTCTCATATATCCTCTGTGTCCAGTGTCTATGGAAGTCTTCATATTGAGAGATCTTGTAATATTTGAGGTTCATTAGAACAACTTCATTTTTATCAGCTATATCAACTTCTGAACTATACCAATGTTCGACGATCATGGAGGTTAGAGCTCCAATCATATTGTTTTGGTCATCCCATCTGGATTATGGATTATGTTACCTTGCTCATCTTTTAGCAATTGATCTTCCATTTTCTTAATCAAAGCAAGGGAGGATTATGTTTCCCACCATCTCAGGAGTGTGTCTGTAAAGCACTGGATAATGGTCTTACAAGCATCTACCTCAGGTTTTCCTCTGAGACACATGATTTTATACTCTGTGTACATCATATCTATTAATTCTCTGATTTTTCCTACACCGAGGTTGTCTATAGACCATTCTCTATGAGAATCAGCGAAGAATGTGTGAGTTTCTGGAATTTTACCCTTGCCATAGATATCAAGCACAACATACCTGGTGTATTGACTTTCTAATGGCTCATATAAAGGTAAAACTTTTGTCTTCTCTTCTTCTTTAAATAAAGTTGAGAATGTGATATGCTCATCTTTTGGTGTTGTTGCAACCTTAGAAGGTTCTTCTTTTTCTGTTTCCTCTTTTATTTCTTGGGATGCAAACTCTTTGGGGAATAAGAATGGAAATCTGTCGATGGGTTTGACAGGGTCTTGTATTCGCACAGATCCTTTGGGCATAAATGCTGCTGGAATTGGCTTCTCTGTTTTGCCAATAGATAATCTGTCTACTTTATTTACCAATTTTGTTAATTGACTTGATATAGAATCAATGTGCTCTACCACTTTGTCTTCTACATTCTCTAATTTGTCTAGAGATTCTCTCATAAAACTCTTGACAATTGAATTATCAAATTGTACTTTATCTAGAGCACTATTTACAATATTCAAGGAAACCTGTACAGTATCAAAATGATCTTGGACTACAGAAGCTTTGACAACATTCATTTCAAGGCCTTTCAAAGTAGTATTCATCCAATTCAAATGCTTTGTTGTTTTTTGAATTCTGCCTTCAGTGCCTATTGCATTATCATCATTTAAGACTAAAGGAACTACTTTGGCAGAACTTTGTCCTTCTCCAAGCACAATTCCCTTATAAGATGGAAATATGGTTGGAGTTGCAACCTTAAGGCCATCTAGAGCTTTCCAGAGATGTTGGGATGGAGAGGATGTTGATGAGTCATTCATTAAAACATTAGCAGTCTGTCTTCTTTCTAACTAGGTATAGAAAGAAATCCAAGTATCAGTGGATTCCATGTGTTTTTCCATTCTACAGACAATGCTATTTTCTGAGGAACAATATGACTGCTTCCAAATTCTTTAGCTATGGGGTTTGTGAAAATATCCCAATTCAACATTGCTTTCATCCATTTTTCTGGGATTTTGGTTTTTGGACAACCATCCATAAGCATAAAGAACTTATGCATCTTTGTTGTACTAGACTTTTTACAATCTTCCAGAACTTGGCCAAATATGTAGTTGAGAACCAATCCTTTTGATTTTTCAAGATAACCAAGACCATATCTTGGTTTTACTGGTTTCATATATGAAAACAATTCTGTAAGCCTTGGATCTTCTTCTTCTAAGGTAGGAACTATATGCATCATGAGAACATGCTCAGATTTGTGTGGGAATGGAATTTTAGAGAATTTAGGATTTGGACAAGGAGTAACAGAAGTAGAAGGAGGTGCTTCACCTATTCTGGGATTATGGTTCTCATGTAGGACCATATTTGCAAGTTGGCTTAAATTGATAATATTTAACACTCAGGGCATTTGACTTGTAAAGAATTAAAATTCACAAGTTGGCTAACTCGAAAAGAGAAATATGCTTACAAGAATTTACAGAGGAATTAGAGGAAGCAGTATCAGCTAGTTCTGAAGAAACATAAAAATGAGACATTCTGCAGTCTTCATCAATCCTTTTTCTATCAATTGTGGATCTACGGGGAAAGGAGAGAATGGCTTTGGATAATTCTTCATGAATATCTGCAGAGGTTATTTTCTTGACAAAAGGAGGCTTGGGATTCGAGACAACCCAGTGTTTGGGGAAAGTTAGATCTTCCCATTTGATTGTTTGGTGCTCAATCTTCTGGTTTCTTGCATATGTGAGTATGAAAACAGTGGATTTTGAATCCTTTCTTGGGGCATGCAAAACTGCTAGATATAATGTATTAGTATGTCTAAAACACCCTCGGGTCTAGATTTCTATATTATGTCATTTTCTATTCATGTCAAATCCAGTGGTCTAGATTTGTAATTGAATGATGTCTTTTACGGTTTCATCAAAGACATAAACAGAGAAATTTGGATAGCAATCAAAATATACTGGCCCGTTTGATAGAGGTGCGACTATCCCACCTATTAAGGAATCTGTGTATTTGTTGTGGGTAAGGTCACAGACAGTAGCTAATACAAATGTATTTAGACCTTGATGAGTAAGTGCATGTATCCCTATTCTTATACAACCTAGATGAAGATATTGAGTTTTTAGCCGTTTGGCCTCGGCCTGTAATGTTTTGGGATCAAGGAGGGATATACTCTATACACAGTTAGATTTTTCTTGTATCTGACTTATGGACTCCTTTATACTAATATGGGTAGAAACAAATATATGAAATGTAGATAGATATGTATAGACTTTTGAAGCATTAATGATAGGTAACTGCCATCTAGGAGTGGGTTGACTTTCCTCATATGCAAGTTCGGAAGAATTAAGAACCCGAGTGGAGGCAGTGGTGAACATATCCCGCAAGGGATTTTCTTCCGTGGATTTTTCATACTCTTTAATATCTCGGAATGAAACAGATTTGCGGAAGGGATCCATTATACATTGAAAAATAAAAGAGTGATGTTTGTTGAGTACTTACTGGGCGAACCAAATGTTACTAACTCTGATACCAATTTTGAGCAGGGGTTTCAACGAAGCTTGCTACAGTAGTGCTACAGTAGTGCAGTGCTGCTACAGTAGTGCGCTCTACTGAGTCTCTTCTCTCTTGGCCTTGCTGAGCCTTTTCTTCCTTGCTGTTATGACCTCAAAACTATCAATAACTATAGCTAACTCTTATAGCTAATTTGAGAAGAATAGTATGGTGAACTAATAATTTACAAGGGAATTCATGGGTTCTCATGAAATCATACTATGCCAAAACTTTTCCAAATTATAATGCCATTCCTGGGTTATCATGAAATCAAACTATGCCAATACTTTTCCATTATTAGTGCTATTAACATGTTTATTAAACACAGAGGATTGATATTTTAACAATGATGGGGTTAAAGTATTCATTAATCCGAAGTAATATTGGAAAAAAAAAGTATTTACCTGGTTTAATATTTATTTGGTATTTTTTTTAATTTTGTTTACAATTTAGTATATGCATTTAATATTTATAAATTAATAGTTTAATAGGTAACGTTTGAGTTTTTAGTTTTTTTTTTTTTTTATTTATTTTTTTATTATATAATGATGATTTATTATATATTTAAAAATGTATTTTAAATAACAAGAAATTACAATTTTATTTGAAAATGTATTATTAAATTTTACTAAATTCTAATCAAAACCTATTTTATCTATTAATTAAATTGCGTCTTACTACTATTAATTAGCTATTATATATTCATGTTGTTTCCTTTTCATGTATTTCAACTTATAACTTGAAATATACCATGGAAACCTTAGAAGGAAGATTTTTTAATCATTATGCCAGTTGGAAACCTCAAGGGGTGTCTCAAGAGAATTGCTACAAATACCTTTGTAAGTAATGTTAGCAACTCATTATAAATGTCTTATACTAGTTAGGACATTTGAATGTGTGCTTATTGAGAGTTATTTATTGCAATTTTTCCTTTCTTATGTAATAACTTATTAATTCTATATGATTTGAAATGAATAATTTCACTTTCTCTTTGGGATTTACTACTTGTTTTGGTTTTATTGGCTTATCATGATGGCTAGTATAATTATTTCCACTTTTACTTTTAATATTTTAAACACACACACACACATATATGACATCCAACTAAAATGATTTTCATATGATTTTTCTTAAAACAATTATGTTTTGTTTTCTTAGAGCATACTCTATTTCTTACTTGTTTATTTATGATATATATTTTGTTTAAATGAGTATAGCTTTCTTTTAACATTTCTTCATTTTTCATTTTCTCGATGCCTCGTTATATGACAGTCTAAAATTCCATGTAAGTGAGAATTATTCTTTATTAATTTGTTTTCTATAAATAATATTTTATTTTGTAGAAGTATCAATTTCAATAAGTTTTCTCTAAAGTTTTTTTCTTTAAATGCTTTAATTAATATTAAAATGAGTATTGCATTAAATTTCAAATTTCATGGTGTGACCTTTTTTTACCAAACCGGTAGTTAATTCCTACTTCCTCTTCTCACCTAATCTTTTTAGGATTTTTATCTTTTTAATGATGAACTACAATTTTTGTTGGCCAATGAACTAAATTAAATTTTGTTTGTTTCAATATCCGCTCTTGTAATATATGAGGGAATTTATTAAAACAAATTTAGTTTTTAATTAAATAAATATTCCTATTACAGTGTTAATCTCAATCCATGATTAAATTTTTTATTGTTTTTAAATTAATTACTTCAACCTAATCTTGATTTTCTTTTATGGAGAGTTTACATGATATATTATTATTTCTTAGAAAATTTCTTGTATCTCCATGAAAAAAAATATTTTCTTATTTTATTTATAGGTTATAGATTCATAAATAAACCAACAAAAAAACTCAATAATAAGAACATTTTTAATATCTTAATAACAGTAAGTTGTTTTGTCTCGAAATACCTATAAAAAAACTACAACATCAAAAATATAATAAAAATTTAAAAACCATATAAATTATTATCAATACCTAATTTATAAAAATACAATTGGACATATATTCCATAATATACCACAAAAATTAAAAAATACACAACCGGATCACAACCATTTCCATTAGTTTCTATAATAACACCCTAGTAAATTCCCTTTACGTTTCTTATACCCCTATTAATAAAAATGTTACAAGTGGTTTTGAACAACCACAACAATCTAAAAACCTAGCACATTCTATTAAGTTCTAATCATATCGACAAGCTAAACATATTGATCAATTTCTCACACTAAAGGGTATTTCATGTAGGAAAAGCCTTTTTTAGAATAAATCGACCCACTACTCAAAACCTTGTAAAATGGAACTCTAATAATGCTCTTAGGATATGGCCAACCCAAGTTCACTTTAAATTTATCAACCTAAATATAAATTCAAGTTAGTTGAAATGGTAATATACTTACCATAATTACCACACTATTACCCTTGTATCTTCATAGAATTACACCATCCTACATGCTTAGTTTCTTTCCATCTTAGCTAGCTTCATATAATTGCACCATAGTACATGCTTAGTTTCTTGCCATCTTAGCATGGGCCTTGTCCTTTTCCTTGTGCACTTGTAGTATTAATATCAGCGTATTTTTTCAAGGTCCATGTTAGGAGTATTACAAAATATATTTTATTTCTCATCAAGGGATCTACTTAGCATTTTGTGTTCTCCCCATAAATAATGATATGGAAAGTTTTTGTGAGACTTTACAAAAGATTAAGTGGATGCATATGGACCAATGCGATCAACAATGCGCGAATCACAAATTTAGCGCAGAAAATAGAAGCTAGGTATACCTTCAAATGGCCTTCTTTTTTTTTTTAGAAAATGATATAATAATGAAGTGGTTTAGATATTATCCTTATATCTTCATTAAGAACATTAAGAATATTAAAGATCACATGTATATTAATTCTACTAGGCTACATCGGTATTCATTTGGTATGTAACATATATCGCCTAAATCTGTATGGGCTACGGATTCTATATCACAAAGAAAAAGAATATGCCATACATTTTTATGAAAAACATGCCACAAAAGTTGGCACATATTTGGAAGAAAATTCAATTCCAAAGCCTTAAACTTTACAATATTAAGAAAAAGATATATTTATTTTCACATGATAAGTGGTACATTTTAGATTAATTTATTCAATTTTTTTTAGAGTAATTTATTCAATTTTTTTGAAGTCATAAAAAAATATATGTCTAATAACTCATATGAGCAAAAAGTTTATCCAAAAACAATGTATATAAAATCCAAATATCATTAAATGCACATAGTGATAGTGTAATTTCCCTTACTATCATGTTTAACTATATTTCACTTCTTCACAACCAAAGATAATATAAGCCTACAATCCCCCACACACATATTTGTTTCCTTTTTCTCTATTTAACTATTTATTGTTTATATTATTTTGTTTTAAATAAAATATAAGTATATATTGTTATATTCAAAGTTAATACTTGATTTTCAATAACTTACATTTAATCTAAAATTAATATATAATTTTTTGTTTGGTAAGTCGTGTGAGTCTTGAGATCATTATATTTTTAACCTTTGGTTTGAGAAATTGTGATCCAAGGGAATCTAAGTCATCAAAATTACTAGGGAATTGTACCTAGCCTAGGCCACACCAATCCTTAACATGGTTGTATTTTTGTCCACAAAGTTTCGAAACAGTGGCCTTCACATCATAGAGTGCCTAAACCGATGGCCTTCACATCATAGAGTGCCTAAACACTACACTCTTTGAAAGGGGTGCAAAACCCCAGAAGAAGAGTGCCTAAACCGATGGCCTTCACATCATAGAGTGCCTAAACACTACACTCTTTGAAAGGGGTGCAAAACCCCAGAAGAAGCCTGCATTCGACTTAATTCACAAGGCAGTACATACATTAAAGATTTACAACATAGTCGCGTCATGAGACTGGAACCCGGGTGAAGAAGTTATCATTAAACCTTCTCAACCGCTCGAGATATCTTCCTTAACTAAACAATACACCCTATCACTATCTATTCTATGCCCCATAAACAATTTAAAATTAATTTTATTATATATTCACTTTAATAATATTTTTTTTATAAATATATTTAATTTATTATATTCAAAATTAAATATGAAAATAACTATAATAATTAAATTTTATTCATATAACTTAATAGTTAAATGACTTTACCAAATGATAATCTCTTTATTTTATCCTCACTAATACTAATTAAAAAAAAATAATTTAAACGAGACATAACGTGTTCTTGTTCTTGTATGAAACCCGAGTTCATCATTACTAGTTCGGTCCGAATTCGTACAACCTTTTCGTTGAAAGCATAGATTTGTAAAGTGGGTTGGAATTTCATTTTCCTACAACGAATCGCTATAATGATGTTCCCAAACCAACTCCAACTTACAACACAATAGTAGTTATGATGATGCTCCCAACCACTCCACTCCACTCCGTTTCTCTTTCCTAAAAAGAAACCTAGATTAGTTATAACACAATGCAAAACTATCAAAGTACATTGTTTGAAAATTTTGACTATGAAAGTAGTTAATGTACAAAGTTTACCTTTTTGAACATGACCTAGTGATATAACACAATGCATAACTGTCCAGGACTACTCGAAAATCAAACTATTAAAGTAGTTGGCTAATACATCAACTTTACTTCAATTTTGTCTCATCCTAGAAATCAACCTTTTCTTGAAAATAATTGTTATAATCTGATTCGGTGACTTTTAAATAGTGATGTTTTATTGGCCACTTGTTATTGAACGTTTTTTCATTTTTCATTTCTCAAAGTTATTTATATAGGTTTGAATTTTTAATTATATGTATGTTATTTTCATGGAAAAAAGTAAATTGGGTAGTTTAATTGGAAATAGTAGTAAAAATGAAGTTGTATGTGTTAAGAGGTTCAAGGTTTAAATCCCCTTGATTCACATGTTCTTGTGAAAGGGGCATATATAGATATTTAGTGGGTATAGTGGTAGCAGTTGAAATTGATTCTCTGTCATGTGAGTACTAGACCAACCTAATTGTTAGCTCCACTAGATACAAAAAAAAAGATAGATCATATGTTGTTTTTGGATTTTCTTTGCATAATTCATTAGTGCTTTTAAAATGATTTTTAAAAAGAATAAAAAAATATTCACACTCTTCAATGGGATCATAAAATTTTATATCTGTGTACAAATTTGATCTCCATCCTAGCTAACTGAACTACCTTCTCATGGTATAAATTGGAGGGTTGTGTTGGAAGAAGGGGCACTATCAAATAGAAAAACTATGTGCTAGAAGATTTTTTGTAGGGTTTGCATTTTTATAGCTTATCACTCATCATATCTCTTGAATATTGATTGTATGTTCTAACTTTGAGTTGGGATTAAATTTTTAGTGAGTTTTTCATCTAGAGTAAAGTTGGAAATTGTAGGTAGAGTAGAAATTGGTACGTCATGCAAGCTGGAGGAATCGCAAGTGCATTATTTATTGTTGTTACATTTGTTAATTACATCAAATATTATGCAATTACTTTACATGTTTATATTAGTTCATGTTATTTCTTTATATGTTTTTTGGAATTGGAGGAAAGTTGCATTTCTATCTATGTGTCAATTTATAGAAGACTTGGTGCTAAAGAAGTATTATTTGGATTATTCATGCAAGGTAAAAAAGGGATTGTCAAACAACTTACAAGTACCTCTCTTTCTCTCTCTTCGATTTGGACTTGATTCTTATGTTTTTTCACTTTTCTAAGTGTTTTCATGCATCTATTTTCAATAATACTAATGAGCACATGAGAATTCCTTTTGGAATCCTACAAGTTCATCCAAGTTGCAATAAAGAATCCCATGAGTGACATGATTACTATTCCTAGCAATGGACAAGCATATCTTATAAAAAGAAAAATTTTGGAAGTTTAGGAATTATTCTTTTAGTTTTGTTTTCTTGCAAAATGAAAGTTTTAATTCCCAATTCAAGGGATTTGACATTGTTTACATGCTTATTATTACATTTATTTGAAAAAATTTCAAATCTCTTTTAGGAATTTATTTGATTCATAGGTTACATCATCACATATGGAAAAGAAGAAATAATTCATTGCATCTATATTTTAGTTTTGTGTGTTTCACTTATTTGTTTCAAATATTTTTCAAGAATTATAATGTTATATTTGAAATAAAAGTATACATGTTTTGTCATATTTGCCAATTTCTTTATATGTTTCAACATTTTTTATTCAACACATCAAATTCCATTTACCCCTGACTAATAACAAAAACTAAAAGTGATTTTAATTACGAAAATAGACTAGACTCATTCTTTCTCTCTTGATAGAAAACATCAACAATATTCTAAAACTTTAGGGTCGTTGTGAAGGTTTGAAGAGCCAATTCTCCATGGCTATAAAATATAAAGCTAAGATTGCTAAAAGGTGAAAACTATATTAGTAGAAAAATATACTTGTTAAGAAAGCATGTCTCACATGTGTGTCAAGCATGATTTTACACCAGGAAAGTGTAGAGATTATCACATCTTGTGTATTTAGTTTTCTATAGGTGATAGTGAAGTCATGTAGAATTGGAAAGTCCTCAGGCTAACACCTGTTTTTTAGAGTTTTGGGTATAACATGGAATTTTGTATTTTCTACCATTGTATATACTTTCCCCATGACTATTTCACATGTAGATTGATTGCAAAGTGGTGACAATAGTTGATTTCCCTAGGTTTTCACATAGGTGACTACAAGTGTGAATTTCTTGTGGTACTTAGGACATATGCATAAAATTTTCCTCAACTCCCATGGAGGGTGCCCATCTTCCTGAGGGTACTGACTCCATGGGTGATTATTGTGACATAATATTTACTATAACTCTCCTGCACATTCATTCATAAGTTCTAGGTCTTCATCATCCAAATCTAACCTCTAGGATGTTGTTATTCAATTCTTCATTGATTAGACTCAAGAATTAATTTTTCTAGGATAATTCTTTAAAGAGTGGTTTGCATGTTGTTTTCCTTTTATCGACTTTTAAACGAAGTACATTTTTCATATAGTGTGTGGAAAATATAGGTTTTGATATTCATTATTTAATTTATATTTATTTTTGAGTTTCAAAAATGCTTATTAATTTCCCCATTGATCTTAGAAGATAAAGTGTATCCATCTCTATGTCATGAAGCCACCTATTACAAGGGGTAGGTTAAATATTCTTGATCACTCAACAGACGAGTTAGAAGATAAGATGCATATAGATTTGAAAAATAATATGGAGAACTTATTGAGACAAGCCTAAATCTGAGTTATTAGCATAAGGTTTTCTAAGAGATTTAAAAGGTTGGTTCATTGTACCATAAAAGGGTCTTTCCCCCCATTTATAAATACCTCAAACCTCTAGTACTAAAGAGCCAATCTTCAACGAATTTAATATCCCATTAAATAATCGATGGGGCCTACTTAATCACCTAGGTAGGCATTCTTTTACTAAGATATCTACTTCTCGATAACTTTATGAATCATTGGTTTAGCATGAGAGCTACTACTATCTCATTAGGTGTTGGGTACATAAATACTCCTAGTTATAGCATTTCCACTATGAGAATTAGGGTTCCATAATTATGATTATTAGTGGGACTACTACTTCTATTAATGATACTTTTGCTAGGAATAAATTCCCAAAGAAGTACAATAAAAATGAATGCAAAAATAAAACATAGAATGAAATATTGAAAAATGCGACAAAAATATATGTGGTTCACCCAATTTGGGCTACATCGATATATAAATAGTGAGTCCTTACTTTTATTCCGCCCAACAAAACTAAAGGGATTACAACCTACAACACATATACTATAACCTCCTCTTCTCTTTCTCTCTTTCTCATTATCCTCTCTCTTAATTATGATGATATTTCAATAATAGACATTCATAATGAACTTCCCTCATAAAAATACAGTTTCCTTCTAAGGAATAAAACCCTAACATAACATCTACCATTAGATTCAACCTAATGATGAATGGTCCAGATAGATTGCAAATATACAATATTTCACAATGCAAATTTTCCAAAAAACTCTCTTCAAGGGAATTGTCCTTGAACCCTTTCTCAGGGGTGTCCAAAGAATTGTCACCACCCCCTATGCAACCATTGGAAATAGTAGTAGTTCATAAATCCCCCTACAACCCCCATTATGAATGATGGCCCAAATACAACTAAAAATAATACTTCTAAATCATGAAGATAATCAGGCTCCATGAACAACAATCTCCCCCTTGGGGATTGATTACAAAAACTAAACTTCTATAAGCTACTAAACTATGCTTCAAATTTAAATCTGTTTAGTTTCTCATCTTCATCATCATGCTTGAATACCAACTGAAAATGAGAAGAAACTCAGTTTCTTCTTGTACTACCTTCATTAACATGTATGTAGGATCTTGGCTATTATGTAAATTTCCAGTTCAATTGTCCCTCTTCCAAAATTGATTGTATGAAATGATACCTGCATTGTATATGCTTAGTCTTAGAATGAAATTTTGTGTTCTTTGCAAGATGAATTGAAATATTACAAGCACTATAAAACATGTTATTGTCTTGGTTCTTTCCCAATTCATCCATGAACCTCTATAACCAAACTCCATCTCTTTACTAGTCTTTCTAGTAGCAACATACTCTATTTCTATTGTTGAAAGTGCAACACCCCTTTATAATTTCAAAATCCAACTTACTACTATTATACCTATATTAAAAACATTCCTTGTGGTTCTCCTCTTGTTATCTCCATAACCATCCATATATGAGTCAATGTATCCCTATAGAACAATGTTTGAGTCTCCAGAGCATAATTATTGAGTAGTAGTACCTCTTAAATACCTAAGAATCCATTTTAATACCTTCCAATACTATTTATCTAGATTTTTCATATACCTATTCACAACTCCCATTGCATGAGAAATATTTGGCCTTATGCACCACATCACATACATCAAGCTACCAACTTCTAATGAATATGGAACTTTGTACATGTACTCTATCTCATCTTGTGTCTTTGAAGACATCTCAAATAGAAGACACTCAAGAACACCATAAAGAAATAAAACTCTATGAAGGAGACATTTATTATATCCAATACATTCTAAACAAATAATAGGGTCCCATATTTATAGCATTGGGATAGGTACAATATATATATATTATATATAATAATATTAAGTAGTTTAATCTATTAATATGATACAAAAAAGGATTTACAATGAGGCTCGGCCTCAGAGGATCTGAGCATCATTCATCACACAGTCAGAATAACTATCTTTGACTGCCCCAACAGAGGGGAAACTAGTCCAAAAAGTATTAGTCCAAAAATAGCCCACGTAGGGGTAAATAGTTTGATCACAACATAACAAAAACAGTTTAACCAAATCATAATCCTAACTAGAAGACACAAAATACTGAACAAAACTGAACCATTAGCAAGACAAAACGTACACCTAGCAAACTCGACACCTGGCAATCAGTTGTCCGGGGCTGGTTCCTCCACAATCGGACACGCGTACTTGTCTGAATCATCATCCTCATCCGAAGCGCCACGTCCATGTGCTGGATGGTCTCCCTCAATGCTGCATGCACCTACACGCATTCGTGACGTGTCTCCTCAGCAACTACTAGATGCCTACGTGTTACTGAGCTTACCCTCCTCAACATGCTGACTACCAGCCACTGCTTTACCATGCAAGGTCGCTCGACCTTCATCAGCTTTCCGATCTCTAGTGTTTCCCCAGCTCCTGCTGCTTGGTTCTGCTCTGTTCGCCTCCTCAGTGTGTTCAGCCAGAGGAGCTGGTGGCTCAATTTCTTCTGTGAAGGTAATTGAGATGGTCGCGATGATTACTAGGAAGTTCAGGGAGTTGTGAAATTGAAACTGTGTGGTATGAGGAGCAGGGTGCAGAGGTAGGGGAAAGTTAATAGTGTGGACCACAGTATCTCCATGACCTGTGCCATGGAGCCAGGGTCTGCCTCTGTCGCTTCGGGTGTCTGGGTAACGCCCCACAAAACTAAGCGGGTTGGGGTTATCGGCAGAGGAGGCAGGGGAAACTAAATTGGCACTGGGCATTGTAGGTGAGTGAGAGCTTCCGCCTCTAGTGCCCCCTCTTCTACTTCGCATATGGTGGCAGACCATGATGGGGATGGAAATAGGGGAAGAAGCAGCGGGGATTGTGGAGGAATTGACGGAGGAGCGGTGTGGGGAAATTACAGAGGAGTTGTGGACATGACCAAGATTGTAGAGGCAGGTGTGGGAATGGTGGAATCCATTACCCAGGTCGATGCAGCTTAACAACCAACATCGACTACATATGACGGTGTGCACATAGGCTCTCCCACCTGCGAAGGACAAACACAGTGAATCAGGGGGGAGGAATAATAGAGAAATTGGCAGGCTCCATTGTTATGTGAGAATTGGTTCTGCCTCGAACTATGCATTCACTAAATGGCTCCTGCAAGGTGCCTTGAATGAAATTTAGAGTGGCATGGAGGAAGTTGCAGGGGACCATGTGGCCAACCCATCCGCCACCTTGTTGTCTTGTAATGTTAATGCCTGGGATGACCACCCACATCCGGTAGGTACAATAGATTATTAACCATAAAAGATAATTATAATTAGATGATGCTAGCACCAAAGTAGGTACAACTCACACTTACATTAAAAAATCCACTCTCTAGAAGAATCCATTAGAACAATACAATTATCCTATTAACTCTTACAATTCCCCTTAATAGAGAAATAGATTCTTCACCACACCAAAATTGTCTCTATACAATTCAAAGCTATCCCTTCCTAGAGATTTAATAAATATGTCTACGACTTTATCATTTGTATTACAATCGATCAAGTTAGTTTCTTTAAGTTGTAGCTTTTCTCTTACAAAATGATGTTGTGTTTCAATATGCTTTGATATAGAATTATGCACTAGGTTGTTTTCTAGTTTGATAGAACTTCGATTATCAAATTTGATGATGGTAGGTCCATTTTTATTTTCTCTCATATCTTCAAGGATTCTCCTTACCTAAATTACTTCATAACTAGCATTACATAAGGTAGTTTACTCGACTTCAGTGGATGACAAAGAAATAGTTGCCTATTTCCTATTTCTCCATGACACAATTCTTGATCCCATAGTAAATGCATAATCAATGGTGGAAACCTTTATCGTTTGGATCTATTTCCTAATCAAAATCTAAATAAAATATCAATTCAATATTCCAATAATTAGCATATTCAATACCAAAATTTTCAATCTCTTCCAAATATCAAAGGACTCTCTTAGCTACTTTCCAATGATTGTCATATTGCTTAGTCATCAAACGACTAAGTATGTTAACTGAATATTTAATATATATCCTAGTTGTGGTTATGTAATTTAGAATTCCAACTACTTATCAATATAACGTGCCATGCACTATTTTGTTTCATCATCACTATTGAACTTAAAATTTTTCTCCAATGGTGTAGACACTAATTTACATCCACTCTTATTAAACCTTTTGATTAATTCCTATGTATATTTACTCTTCTTGATGATTTTTTTTACCAACAACTCTCCATACCCCAAGGTCTAAACAATAATTCAATTGTCCAAGGTCCTTCATCTCAAATTCTTGTGACATACATCTTTTTATCTTTTAAATTAACTTAGTGGCATTTATTCTTATGATAATATCATAAACATATATATAAAATAAACCAATATGTTCTCTTTATCCTTCCTAACATTCCAATTTATATCTCCTTTACTTTTAATAATACCTTTTTGAAATAAGGTATCAATCTAGACATACCAAGACCTAGGCTCTCATTTAAGTCCATGTAATGCTTTATGTAACCTGTAAACACATTCTAGTTGAACACAATAAACTTATTCCTTATTCCTTCAATTATCCATTCAAAAATGTTGAATTAACATCTAACTAATGTAGCTCCAATTTTTTCTTAGTATCCAATGCAATCATCATCCATATGGTGTTCATTTTGAGCTATAGGTGCAAAAGTATCTTCATAGTCATTTCCTTCTTTTTCTTCATAGCTCTTTGATACTAATATAGATTTATACTTATCAATAATTCCATCAATATTAAACATAATTTTGAACAACCATTTTGAACATATGGGGATTTTACTCTTAGGAAATTCTATAAGTTCCCATGTTTCATTTCTCATAATAGAAATATATTCTTCCTTCAGATCATCCACAATTTTTTATGATCTTGAGCTTGTTCAAAATTTAAAGGTTCCACAACTTGAGTCATTAAAGTGTAGTCCTTATACCTTATGAGAGTTTAAAATTTTCATGTTGACCTCCTTGGTGTTACATTTCTTTGGGGAGTTTGTTCATCTCTCCTCCTACTTTGTGGGGTATTTTCTTCTCTTCTTGGCATACCCTAAGTACTTAAGCTATACATGCTACTTGAAACTTTAGTTTGCACCATCAATAATTTATTCAACACTTTTATCATTTTCTTTATGTATATGTCATATGTCATGACCATCCTATTTCTCCTTTCATCTACATATTCATGAAATAAAACATCTACACTTTGAAACACTTTATGACTGATAGGATCAATCATTTTATAATCTTCATCAAAAGTACATTTGATTTCTTTGGCATCAAGCTTTCTTTTATTTCATTTGGTAACATGAGAAAATGTTGTGCTTCCAAAAATTATGCAATTTCTAATGTTTGGTTTAAGGGCATAAAAATATTCAAAAGGTGTTTTATCTCTAATGATTTGGTAGGACTTCTATTTTTGAGATAGATAATAAAATTAATGGCTTCATCCCCAAAACCACTAGAAATACCTTTACCTTTTATCATGCTTTAAGCACATTCAACCAATGTTCTATTCTTCTTCTCAGCTACTCAATTTTGTTGAGGTGTATGTATCATTATATACTATTTTAAATTCCATTATTTTTTTAAACACTTGATGAACACTTATGACTTGTACTCTCTCCCTTAATAGAATTTCATAATTTTCATGTACTTTCCTTTTTTATTTTCAACCATATTATTGAATTCTTTAAAATACTCAAATACATCACTTTTATTCTTTATAAAATATACCCAAGTATATCTAGTGTTTTCATCATTAAAGATATGAAAACAATATGATCCACTAACAAACCTTATTTTCATAAGACCACATACTTCAATATGCACCAGCTCAAGAATTCCATGTTTCTTTTCTCTTTAAGTACAAGAAATTCTTCCCTATGTTGTTAGCAAGTGCACATCCTTCACACTCAGCATGTTCATACTTAATATTTGGAACACCCTTCACCATTTATTTATTTTCAAGTAAAATAATTTCATTATGATTCAAGTGTCAGATTCAATTATTCTTCATTTGACATGTTTGTGGATTATAATGCTTGATGACCCTTTCTAGTTACATCAAGCTTGTATAATCGTCTAACTCTAACTCTCATTGCTACAAATTTATAGTGATCTTTTATATCCTTCACAAACATTGTAACTTCACCAATTTGTTGGGTGTGGAGTGTGATTATCTTCTTTATTTAGAGGTATCGCCACATGGACCCTAGTTCGTAATATGGCGGAAACGTCGCCCATAAAATGTACACTACAAGGGGGCTCTAGGGGGGGCAACTGCAATCTTTGGAAGCCCCCTCCCTGGTAGGGGATTGGGGGCAGCACCCCAAAAGCTAAAAATAAATGTATAATTTCCTTGTAAAATGTTGTAATTTCGTAGTCAATCTGGGTCATTCATTAGGCAGGGATCCGACGGTAGAATTTATGTTTAATTTTCGGTATTTTTCCCTAGAAGGTAACCCCTTGCTATATATGAGGCAATTATGTTGCGTCTATATAGATACATATTCTGAGAGAGGCAGAGATAGGAGATTGAGAGCGAAGAGGGAATTACAGCGGATTTGATATAGGTTGTATCTCTTCATTTTTTTGGATAATATAGAAGGAAGGACTGGCTATTTCTTCGTAGATGTAGCTAAAATTGGGTGAACCACATATATCTGTGTCGCTCCTGTTTTATGCATTTTTTGTGTTTATATTTCTGCAATATATTTTATGTGTTCCATTGCTCTATGATATATAATTTTCTAACACATTTCAAGCTTTAAATATTGATTTGCATTAGTAGTGACTAAAATCAAATTCTTCTTTATAGCTAGCACATATGTAACATTTTAAATTTGTTTCTCCTATCCATTAAGGAAAGTCGCATATATATCTACATACCCTTTGATTTCATGATATCTAATATATTTAATATATAGATATATATAATATAATATACATATATATATATATATATATATATATATTATATATATATATATATATATATCTATAGGCACCATTAATGTTTTCATAATATGTATAAAACCAATCTCTATTGCAAGGCACGTGAATTGATGCACCAAAATCAATAAACCAAACACTGACATGATCAATATCGACCAATAATGCAACATAAAAAATAAACAACATTAGTATTTTGAAATCATAAATTATGGAGGCATATTTTTCAACAAAGTTTCCTAATATACCTTCTATGTTTGAATTGATCATATTTCCTTTTCAAACGACCTCTAGAAAAATGACCAGTTTTACCATGCTAGTAACATACATCATTTTTATTCATAGTTGTTTGTTCTGGGTGGTGGTGGTTTGCCTTAATATGGATTTTCATGTGGATTTCCTACTTTATGTCTCTCCAATTTCTTCCTTTGAATGGTTGTTTTCATTTTTCTATCAACATTCAGTATATCTAAACTCTAAGATCTGCTACTGAGGTTCTCCCATCATTTTCCCCCTTGCAAAAGAGTACAAGTCAATTCATCAAATATATATATTTTTTCTCTAGCTACAACAATAGTGATGAAAATTTGATAATCATACAACTTTCCATTCAACATAATTATGGCCCGATCACTATTTGAAAAAAGATCACCAATATCGCTAAGCTTGTATTTAATCTTTTTAATTTTGAAAAGAAAATTGTTGATGCTTTCATTTGGCACTATTTTAATTTAGAGTTTTCTTTTTTTTAAATAACACCCAATGTGTATTTGTGGTCTCATACAAAACTTTGAGTGTCTCCCACAAATCTTTTGGTGGATTGCAATCCTTCATATGTGGAATGATGTTATCCTTCACTAATATTCTCAAAAGATCCTTTGTTTTGGTCTTTTTCCATTTCCAATAATGAACCGAGGCTACTGGGGCTTCCTGTTTGGCTTCAATGCCAAATAAATATGGCCAAACATGATATCCTTCCATCATTGTTGTTGTGAACTTCCAGTTTGGGTAATTTTCTGTCAGGCCAGGAGTAACTCCAGAAAACTGATTCATTTATTCAATTAGCCAACTATCTATTATATACATGAATGTGATCGTTCAGTTCATCTTCTTGATGACTGTTCACATTCAATTCCCCCAATCACTGAGGATTAGGTGTCAACATTCCCCCCCTTAATCTGAAGGGATGTTGGTGAGTCCAAGCATCGTTCTGAATCTTTCAAGCTTTTCTTTTCCAAGCGCTTTGGTGAAGATGTCTGCAATTTGCTCATTTGTGGAACAATGGCGGAGATGGATTGTTTTGGCCTCAACATGATGTCGGATCAAATGATATTTAGTATTGATGTGCTTTGTACGATCC